>JAODXP020007608.1:0-76492 GCA_027497455.2 Sardinella longiceps | reverse complement strand
ATGATTAATAATAACACTAATAGGCTAGTAGTGGTAATATTATAATAATATAATAAATAAATAAATAAATAAATAAATAAAAATAATAATAAGAAATCAATCAATAATACATTTTAAAAGGGGTAAAAGGCTGAAAATGGTCACAGTAGTATACTGGTTTACTTTGAATTGTGCGGTATTGTTACTGTAAAATGAAATACAGTAGCATACTGGCTCTCTGAATTACAGTAACTCACTGGCAACAGTGTTGCCAGTGAGTTACTGAAAAAACCTTAGAAAAGTCTAACAGTGTAGTTAATTTGTATTACATAAATGTATTACACTTCATAATTCTAGACACCATTTGCCCAATTAAGATGATAAAATGATGCACATGCTCAAAGGAGATGATGCCCCTTACCGACTGAATGCCACTGGGAATATTATATTCAATGGCAATGGTTCCGCATCGTGGAAAACCAGGAAGAGGGGACTTCACAGTGTAATCTCTCATTGTTCCATCAGGCTGGTCTCCTTCAATTCCTCCAAACACTGTTCCTCCTGTTTTATGTCCATGCTGTCCATACAAACTACTGCTGGCTGCTCCATCCATTGATGAGTCATATGCTCTTCTCCCTCCTGCACCCTTTTCAAATCCCCAATATGCCCTAGATGCATAAATGTTCTCAGCGTCTACTCCTCCAGAAGATCCTCCTTCATTCAACTTTGATCCTTCCCAAGATGGTCCATCAGTAAATAGTCTCATGAACTCAACATCTCGGTCATATCCCATCATGTCTTTGTGTTCTTTGTCAAAGATGGATCCATTTAGTTTCTTCTCGATTTCCCTCACTGCAAAACGTAGATGATCTGGAAGGCCAATCATCATCCAGACACCATTGGTAGCAGTGCCCTCCCCAACGACAAGAGAGGAATTCTGTTTACGGAGCTCGTCTAGATACTCTTTCACATTCTCTGCTTGTTTGTGAGCTGGATTTTGCAAAGAACAGCTCATAGTTGTCATGACCACCTTTTGATAAAGAGACATCAGTGCCCTGATCGCATTTACCTCCAAATTGACAATTTGATTTCCAGTGGAATGAGCAGTGACAGTTACATCACTAGGAGTAAGATTTTCATGGAAGTCGACACCATATTTATTCTTGATGTCCTTAATCTGCTTCTTGAGAGCATTTGTCATGATCTCCCAATGGTCTTTACTGATGCATATTCCATTGTCTAAGAGAGGGTCCTTGATATTCATCTCAATACTTTTGGGGCTGTCCCATCTAGATTCCTTATGAAAACTCTTGCTTTCAGCCTTGTCCCAGGATTCTCCACCAGGTCTTTCTGCATCGTTGTTTAGTTCCTTCTGCATTTTGTGCAAGTCTACGTAATTCCGAAACTTCAAGAAAAGTCAAAATCATACAACTCGTTTCATATAATTTCTCCAACCTTGTTTTGTCATCTCTTCCATTTGAAGAAGCAAGAGTTTTTCTACTTTTTGTTTCAGAGCAGAGAGAACGGGCCCTGGGTCTTCAAATGACAGATTGGGGCTGAAAGTGACACTGGGTAAATCTTTACATATATCATCCAGGTGGAGGGTCTGATAACTCTAAAAGAAGACAATTATAGAAGTAAATATATACTCTATAATAATAATTTGCATGTGATAACTCATTGAAAAGTCAGGAAAACAAAGAAAACAGGGAGATGAAACTAGACTACAGTATTAACAGTGATCCCCAAATGGTGGCCAGATCAGGCCCGCAAGAACGAAATGAGTGGCCCGCGGCACCATCTAAGATGCAAAGGAAAATAAACATGTGCATCGTCTATGCTATTGTCTTTGTGTGCCTGCAGCAGTTTGCGAGACAAATTCACTGCCAGTGAAATTTGCGGTGATATTCATGTCAGCATATCAATGAACAGACCACTCGGTGAGTTTCATACCTTTGTAAACAGACGTTTAATGCGTTTTAGGAAGGACTGACTGATCATACGGCTGCCGTTGCGGAGGTGGGGAGATGCTCCAGCAACGCATAAATCCTCACACTTTTACAAGGCTATATTACAACAATTCTGCCTCTTTGGAGCTCCTGAAACGCTATACAGTTCTTCAAATATGGTTTTCTGCAAAAGCTCTTTCTCTACTTTAAAGTAATGTCCTCTTATCGACATGCTGTTTCTATTAGTTAAATTTATGTTTTAGTCCACAATGTCTGCATTCCAGATAGGACTGCACCTGAATTTTGTTTCTGTTAATGTCAACAGCAGGAGAATTGGGTGTGTCAAGTGTAAAACTACCTGGAGGAAATGGACATGATCCTCTTCATGTGAGAGCTGATCCAGCTGAGTCAGTCCTCTTCTCTTCTCTGCAATCTCCTGCTCCAGATCCTTTATAACTTTTTCAGCCTGGCCAACCGCTGCCTTCTCCTGATCTCTGATCAGTTTAATCACCTCAGAGCAGCACTTTTCAATGGACTTGATGAGATCCCTGAAGAAAATCTCACTCTGTTTCACAGCCTTTCCAGCACAGTCCTGAAAACAGACAGACAGTAAGAGAAAAGAAAGAACTACATGATACTATACTTGGAGTAGGCTACATTCCCTGAGCAAGATCTGTCTTCTACAAATTTTCAATGCTCTCAGAGCTCTACACTGAGTATTAAGATTTTTAGCATTTTATTTACACACATAATATGGATAGACAGGTGATTTGCCTATACGTCTAACCCCCAGAGTTCTTCCAGATAACAAGAATATCATGCAGAGCTCAAACTTGAATGCTTTGAATGGAACTTCATTGAATAATTTCAAACAAAAACATTCTGTAGGCTAGTCTAACTTACGGACACATGCACCCACAAACTAGGGTGACCACCTCCAAACAGATGAACTGGCAAGCATAGAACCCTCACTACTGATGGGCTGAAAAACATTTTCTTTGTGACAAAACAAAATCTTTGAATCCTTGAATTACCTTATGAGCTACCTGAGCCTGTTTCAGCGCAAGCAGTTCCTTCTCCGTCACCTGGATTTGCTGACTGGATTTCTTTCTTGCCTTCTCCAGATTTATCTGTTGAAATGTATTAATTCAGTATGATCCATTTGTGTCTGTTTTGTAGGACTGGCAGCTGCCACAGTGGAGACGATAATATAGCCTATCTGGGCCATGATACATTATTATGGTGAAGTTCATTATGTTGTGGACATAGCCTGTTATCATTGTTAAACTAACTGAAAAATTACTAAGTAGCAGGGTAATGTGCGTAAGCGCCTGAGGGAAAAAAACAAAAAAAAACAGGAATTTTGCTTACTTAAAGTTGTAGAACTGCAATTAAGTAGAACTATCACTAAACTGCAAATACTGTATTTTCTTTAATCGTTTGCCTACTATTAAAGGTGCCCTAAATAGGAATAAAGTAAGATTTTGACTTGTCCAACTCGTTGTACCCTTATATTGCCTCAAAAACATTGGCATTGATAAATGACATGTAGGGCCCTATTTTGACGACGCAAAGTCAACTGTTGTTTGGCGGATGGCGCATATGGTTTTGGGGGCGTGTCGGCGGCTTTTTGCTATTTTCACAGCGCAGAAAATGAACTTCGCGCCGGCGCAAAGTCCAAAAAGGTTGGACTTAGGATGCCTAATTAATCATGGGTGTGTTATGGGTGTAACACATGCATAACCAATGACAGATCAATCTCTCATTGCCTTTAAGAACGAACAGCGCAAAGCGCCTGGTGAATTGCTATCACACCAGCTGATCTCCTCCTTGGGCATTTAAAGAAATTAAAATATTGAATACCGAGCAAGCTCACACGTCGGGTCTAGTCATAGTTAGAGCCGTAATGGGTATGGTAATATTAAATTGATGTCTACAGGCTGCACAAGACACGAAGGAAGCTGATTTAGTCCCGATAGATATCTCGGAATATTCATTCGAAAGCGAAAGTAAACTTGATTCTCCATTTAACGTCCCCCCTTCTTATATCCTCACTCGTTTTCTGTTACTGGCTAATAAATTGTGGTTAACCACATCTTCCTGAGCATCATAATGATTTTCCGATTGTAATAATTATTGTTGTGGCCGTCATTGTTATGCTGGAACAAGGACTGCATTACCTATTGCGTTGTGCGTCCATAAAATAGCATTTCAGGAATGCGTGACTGACGAATGACCAGGTTTTTTCCAGTCACTGGCGGATCCCTTTCTGCGTCTGCATAATAGCATCTTTTGCGCTTCGCGCCTAGCCACACCTTCGACACACCTCCGAGGACGCAAAGTCACTTGCTAGTTAGACAACCTGAATTATTTGACAGAAAAACGAACCATGCGCTCGCACAAAATAGCAATGACAGCTTGCGCGAGTCGCGAAGGCATGGTGCGCCGCCTGCAAGATAGGGCCCGTAGTGTCGTATTTAGGGTGGCCGGACAGCCGACTTTTCCCTGCCCTGTTCGGCGTCCGGCCGAACATCAAGCCGGACGCATATTTGTCCTCCTTTTGAGGCGCGCAGTGCTTGAAAATCATTTAGGACTTGAGACGCACGCAGGTAGTTATCACACGCGCACAAAGGGCTTTCCTCACGCTAACTTTTCATCTCTAAGTTGGTTTATATCCTATATCAAAATGATGAAAAATATGTCTCTCACACATCGTTTAGCACGACAACACTCCTCTATGCCACTCATCGCAAGCGCATATTACGCACGCAAGTCATAGGATGTAGAATACATCGCGTGAAATTCATCTAATGCTCTGAACTTTATGATTGATATATTAACAGGCATTGCAAACTTAAAAATAATCATGTGGAAATCAGCTTTTTCCAACTTTGGGATGATGATAATAAAAATGTATTTGCCTAGCTTAAAGTTGACCAAGTCATGCACAGACATTCGTGCCTTGTAGTACAGGGACATGAAGAGTAGGCACATTCTTCCTAGTAACATTCTGTTGTGTGCCTTTTTATTTATTAAAATGTATTAAAATTGGGCTACAATGTTTAAAATTGCCTATGCTGTAGGATAGCCCAACCATCCGTCTTTTTATTGAACTATAAATAAAGACATTAGCAGGCGGACTGGCCATAGGGCATACAGGGTAGGCTAATGCCCCCTCCCGGTGGGCCGACTGGCGTTTTTGGGCTGGGGCTGTCATAATTTGCTCATCATTTTCTTGAGGGATATTGAGCTACTCCAATCTCTAAAGTCGATGCGATGTGTCCAATAACAGTTTTATTTAAGCAAAGTTATAAATGAAATCATGGCAAAAATTGCCTGGTCCCAGTGTGGCCATGGACATGAGCCAATACCGGGGACGTGGGAATCTGGGAATTATTGTTGAATACAAAGATCTGAGTTGTCACCTGTTTCTCATTTCTTTCTGCAGCTGCTGAGGTTGTATCATGGCCTCTATGTTCATCCATGGTGCACAACATACAGATACATTTCTGATCAGTGCGACAGAAGACATCAAGGAGTCGCTCATGCTGATCACATATCTTCTCCTGAAGTTGTGCTGACACTTGGACAAGCTTGTGCTTTTTAAATGCAGCGGATTTATAGTGAGACTGGACATGGGTTTCACAGAAAGATGCCAGACACACTAGACAGGATTTGACAGCCTTGAGCTTTCTCTCAGTACAGAAGTCACACTCCACATCTCCTGGTCCAGCAAGGCAGGGTGCAGAAAACACTTCCTGGGTCTCAGATGTCTTCAGTTTACCCACAAGTTCCGCCAGCATTGTGTTTTTCTTCAAAACAGGTCTTGGGCTGAACATCTCTCGGCACTGTGGACAGCTATACACACCTCTCTGATCTTCTTTATTCCAGCAATGACTAATGCAGTTCATGCAGTAACTGTGTCCACAAGGTATAGTGACAGGTTCATTCAATCGATCCAGACACACTGGACACTGACATAGATCCTGAGTGTTTAGTGATGCTTCAGCCATTTTCAGTAGAGTTAATTTTCTCAAGTTTGAAACGGGCAGTGTTCTGTTGACTTTTTGTGACAAAGAATAGCTACGACATGATATAGCCTCCAAGCTGGCCTCAGGAATTGTTTTTGTCCAATCCAACTGTGAAAGAGAAAGAAAGAAATATACTTTATTCTTGACCACGAATGCCATTCTTTATGAAGGACATGTTAGTCAACAAGATTAAATAAGCGTAGCATTCAGGCACAGAAAGGTTACAGTAGGCCTAATGCTGACACTGGCCCCAGCTGGCGCACGTAGTCTATAGGCCTAGCTTGAACGTCGAACAAGGCTCACACCGGGTAAACTAAACTATCGACTCCAGAACTGTCAATTCAAAAAAACAAATCTTTGTGTGGTCAGACTTAAACATTTACAACTTACCTTAGCGGAGGTGGAGAAAATGCTCCTTCCTCATTAATAGTCTTTGAAAGCGAAAGCAGGGCTGTCATGCAATTGAGTTTAGGCCTATTTGACTCCACCTGTGCTTACCACCTTATCGAGTAGACCTATGCCCTCTTAAAAAAAAAAAAAACACGGTGGATAATGGTTTATTTATTTTTTTTACAGATGTTTTCAGATCATGCTCTTTTTTTTTTTTTTTTTACACCATTGGATCTCAATCATGAACTGATCAATACAGTAAAACTTCGCCAAAATATGTCGAGCCCCCACTGTCTTTCTAGGCCTGTCATGCATATTTTCGCCTAAAGACTCGATTTTTTAAAGAAGATAAAAAGATTTTATGGCTTGATTTCCATAAAAAAATATAGACCTACATTTAATTTAGTGCCTACACAGCCAATTACAAATTATCATGAGCAATTTAATATTACTGAACTTGTGTAAATAATTATATAACACCATTGCTTCATGACAGAATTACTACATTTACTATATATACTATACTATATAGACTTTTAGTAATTACTAGGCCTATGTGCTATTAGAAGGACCACTTCAAAGTTCCTCCTTCAGCCTGCTTTTTATACAGGTAACAATTCTGTGGTGTGACTCAGTGACAAGGACAAAGTCCTGAATGTCTTTGACGGTCCCCTCAGCTGTATTATTTATGAAGGATACATTGCAGACAACAGAAGACACTCTGAGGAAATCTAAGTTGCTTTCCCATTTCTCAGGGGCCACCCGGAAGTTGGAAAAGCAACTAGGAGTGTGGGCCAACCAAGAAGCCAAAACTGGCATGAAGAAGGGATTTTCCTGATTTTTTTTACTGCATGGTCAGTTCATTTGGAGATCCACTGGTGTAAAGAAGGGCATGATCTACATGATCTTCCTGTAAAAAACTTTTGCAAAAACGAAACACCCTAATACATAAGCAGGAGTAAGTTAAATAATAATAACACATTTTAACCATAACCATAATGAAATTTCTTTTCCTTTCAACATTTCCTTTCCAACATTTCCTTTCAACATTTGCTTTTAAAACCACACATTGGATGCTTAAATGATCTGATGCAAACAGTAGGCTACATTTTACATCCCATTAAATGCATACAGGACATGGCATGAATTTCTTTAATGATAATATCGGCCACATCAGTTTAAACAAACAAAAACATTGAAACTGAACATCAACAAGAGGACATGTAATGTTTCAATCAGGTTTATTTTTTATGGCAACAATGAATTTACTCATTTAGCACATGGACATAGAGGCTCAGGACCAGTTCTAAGCACTTCACTGCCTTAGGCAAGATTTAGGTTTTGGCCCTAATTTCAAGAAAAAGAAAGAAAAAAAAACTGAAAGAAAAAACATTAATGAATGTATTGTGATTGGCCACTTACTATTCTGAAACTAGTTGGTTCTGGTATGCAATCCATTTATCGATTATGCATTTCCATCAGCGGTATTTCCCCCTAAAGTCCCTCTTAATATACAAATTATTACATTTACCTTTTCCCAATTAACTGAGGTGTCAATATTTGATTGAGATACATTTTATCAGTAGACAGTTACTAGATGTAGGCTTATACTCCATCACCAGAAATATAAAGTAGAATAAACATTAAACATTTCCTCATGGCAGTCTTTGTAAGTTGTATTGTTCTCACAAAAATTAAGAAAGCAAATATATCAGCAAATGAAATTATACAGCAAATTTGGCAGTAATTTTCACAACAGAAAAGCTCTAAGATTAACTTCTTCACCTGTCTACCACATACATGCAGTGTTTGCATCCAAACCAAAGAGCCTTTAGTCTGACTAATAGGGGCTTCTTCACTCTATGCCTTTGGCTTTGAGTTCTTCTCGTACTCTCTGCAGATAGGTGTCATCCGGGTAGCCAAAGCTGGCAAAGGAAGCAAAAGTAATGTTAATGCCAAATCTTTGTAAAAATTAAAATAACCAAACTGCATGAAATCTCACCCTTACAAATACACATGGATGACATTTCTTATAGTAAGCTCAATGTCAAATCACTATTTGATCTATAAATTAGCTTTTAATTTGATATTGTCAAAGTGTTGTGTTTTCTGCCTATCGGCACATCTTGCGGTAGCCTATATCTGATGCATTAAATGACACATAGCCTTGATGTACAGCATTATCTAATCTATTAAGCAACTACCTCTGTGCTCCTCCAGAAGTGCTGATTTTATGATGGACGTCGTTCCAGGTAACACAGTCATCTGTGCCCATGGTAAATATCAACTTCTGGTTAAAAGCCCTCCTCAAGAGAGCCAGTACCTCCCTCCCCTCTTTGTTATCTGGCAAGTAAGCTGTTCTTTGTGCACCACGGAAGGGTTGTCCTGGCTTAGGATGTTTGTTCTGCAAAAAAACCCACACATGCCGTGTAAAATAGTTAATTTAAAATGTATTACACTTCAAAATTCTAGACACCATTTTCCACATCAAGATGAGAAAATGATGCACCCTTACCGACTGAATGCCACCGGGAATATAATATTCAATGACAATGGTTCCGCATCGTGAAAAACCAGGAAGAGTGGACTTCATGGTATAATCCCGCATTACACCATCTGGCTGGTCTCCTTCCATTCTTCCATACACCTTTGTGCACACTGGACACTTTTTACCCATACTCTCCACACACTGCCTCAGGCAGTCCTTACAGAAACCGTGACCACAGGGAAGTTTCTCCTTATTGGTAAACTCATCCATACAGATGGGACACTTGTCCTCTTCTTTGGCTCCATCACTCTCTGTTTTAACAGGCTGCGCTGTGCGATCATCATGTGAACCTCCTTTGACACCAGCTTCTGTTTCCCCTCTTTTGTCATTTCCAAACCCATTTGTTTCCTTTCTTCCTGCCCCTCCTGTTTTATGTCCATCCTGTGCATAGAAACTACTGCTTGCTTCACCAACCACTGATGTCCCTCCTGCACCCATTTCAAATCCCCAATATGCCTTAGATGGATTAATGCTCTCATTGTCTACTCCTCCAGAAGCTGCTCCTTTCCCCCATCCTCCTTCATTTAATTTTGATCCTTCCCAATATGGTCCATCAGTAAATGGTCTCATGAACTCAACATCTCGGTCATATCCCATCATGTCTTTGTGTTCTTTGTCAAAGACAGATGCCTTTAGTTTCTTCTCAATTTCGCTTACTGCAAAACGTAGATGATCCGGAAGGCCAATCATCGTCCAAACACCTCTAATAGTTTCCTCTATGACAACAAGAGAGGAATTCTGTTTACGGAGCTCGTCTAGATACTCTTTCACATTCTCTGCTTGTTTGTGAGCTGGATTTTGCAAAGAACAGCTCATAGTTGTCATGACCACCTTTTGATAAAGAGACATCAGTGCCCTCATTGCATTTAGCTCTAGACCGACAATTTGATTTCCAGTGGAATGAGCAGTGACAGTTACATCACTAGGAGTAAGATTTTCATGGAAGTCGACACCATATTTATTCTTGATGTCCTTAATCTGCTTCTTGAGAGCATTTGTCATGATCTCCCAATAACCTGTACTGATGGATATTCCATTGTCTAAGAGAGGGTCCTTGATATTCATCTCAATACTTTTGGGGCTGTCCCATCTAGATTCCTTATGAAAACTCTTGCTTTCAGCCTTGTCCCAGGATTCTCCACCAGGTCTTTCTGCATCATTGTTTAGTTCATCCTTCTGCATTTTTTGTGCTTGAGCTACTTCCACACGAGGCCCTACAAGCCTCCAGTTCTGGGCAGATCCACTGAGCATGAGCTTAGCATCCAAACTCTGAATGTCCTTTACCGACTGAATTACACTGGACACCGGAGAACTTGTAATATTAAGGGCGCATTGCTTGAAAAGGTGGGCAAATTCTTGAGAAGCATCTGAAAATGACTTACTGTTTGGTCCATGAGTTTTCTTTACTGACATACACATGTCAGCTTCAATTTTCACCCCATGTCTCTCTTCAATGCTCTCTATTTCCTTCCTGTGCATGTGATTCAAGTACCAGTATTGAAACAGTGGTACCCTCATAGACTCTTGACTGGTCTTCATCTGCTCAGGGTTGGTGTGTTCTGACACAGTGTTGGCATTCATTGCTACAGAGGATCCCACAACTTGGCGGAATTGCTGGTAAAATCTGTCCACCTCTTCAAACGTCCCCTTAAATGTGATGGTATGACCTGATGTGTGTTGCGCAAATTTATCCAGAAGGGACTTTCCAAGCACATGCCCATACTTCAGGGTATTGACCTCAACACTCACAATCATTGGCATCTGTGGAATCTGTAAAAAAAAGGAGGTGACATTTTACACGACTGTTCTGTCCAGTCTTCTACATAATTATACTGTTTGAATACTGAAAACTGTGATAAAACAATTACGCATGCGTCTTGTGTTTTCTGAATGGAGCTTTCATGTTGTTTGAGTGTTGCAGCCACTGCAGACATGTCCTCTAATGGAATTTTTGCTTTAAAGTACACATCAGCCTCTGAACCATCCTTCAATTTCAGTTGTGTTGAGTTCATGTCCAACAAGCTGTCACAGGCTGAAATGCAGTAAGAACTTGTCTGTAAAAAATCAGTCAGTGAGATAGACAACTGTAAATATAAATCATATAAATTCCTTCAGGACTTCTCACCTTTTGAGGGAGTAATTATAATCTTGGCTTTACTTGGAGTGTCCAAAAAAAGTTTTTCAATAGTAACACTTTTAAAACTCCTATTGAGCACACTCTGCAGACCCTTCTGTAACATCATTTCTAGTTTTGAAAGGCTGAGTGATGGTTCTACTTTCCAGACTATCTGCACAAGGACTGCAGCAACATCTTGTGCATCCGATGAAGTGGAAGTCTGTGGGTGTTGCATCTCATCTTTTAATGTGTCCTGGTTAAAAACACAAAATGATGGTAAATAATATGTAGGCCTAACGTGTATACAATATAACCACAAGACATATTTTCTTTTACATATTTACCAGCACTGGCTCTTTCAGGATTGTTGGATTCTCTGGTATGTCTTTCAGGGTTGTCGGATTCTCCTGTGAGTCTTTGGCGGCAGGCCTTGCAGTAAACCCAGTAGTATCAGCTGTGGACTGGAGATGAAAGAGTTAAGTTTACATCTGAACAATGTGGCATTCCAAATCCAATGGTAGAAATAGGCAGCTATTTGACATTTGCCAAAATTTCAATGTTTTTCCTGGTATCTGCCTTTGTTTCCCTCATGGTAAACATATAAATATGAAATATATACAATAAAATATATCATATGATTTCTTAATAACATATTTCTTTATTCTATTGGGAAGGTACATTGCAGAAAATAACTGACAACCATAATTTCAGTAAATGTCTGCTGTATTGGAGAGAAGAGCTGTAAGACTATTGATGGCTGCTGAGGTACAGGTGACAAGGGCATCCCCTAAAATAACCGCATGTATAAACAAAACAAATGAGGAATCAAGAACAGACAGAAAAGTAAACCAGAAACCAATGCTAAATTAATAAAGCAAGGTCCAGTAAAGTATTTGTTGTATTGTACCAAATTTCAACTATATAATGTGTACTATAGGATGCATGTCTTTGCTTCATCAATTTCCCTGGCAATCATTTTCTGATCCTGATCCAAGTAAGTGACATTTTGGTCAAAATCGAGTGAACTAAAAGCTAGTGATGAACTCCTTCTGCTGACAAAATTATAGAATTAAAGTATTGATTATTTAGAGATATTAAAAACAAAAAGCAATGGTCTTAACCGCAAACATAATACATTTACACCCTTTTGGCACCCATGGCTTGTGTAAATGCACTGGCTGAGCAGAACTATGGGCTATTAACCTTGGCTAGTGGTTTTGTTCATTCTATATATAGCATTTTCACTTTTTTTCTTTAAATCTGGACCAACCAACCTGGATATCTGGGGTAGAATTATAGATGTCTTCATCACCACTCTCTTCCAATTCCTGTTTATATGTAGACAATTGACATTGAGAAAATGCACTAAAACAGTAAGTGATTTTATGTAGGTTGTACTCGCCACCACATGTTGTGGCATTTTTACCACCTCAACCTTGCATTATTTTCTGATTTACAGTATAAATGCAGACATATAAATTATATTATATTACATAAGATAAAATATATAATACAGGCTATAGATTTTACTGCCTGTTAAAAAAATTATGAAGGCCATTAGATGTTATCATGGAAAACAAGTCTTATCATTGGTTCCTGTATGTTTTGGTTCACAACTTGTGCCTCCTGAGGCCAGTAAGTGTAAATTGGACGACCAGCTGAGGACTGAGACATAAAATAACTGTAGTGAACTGTTAATGAATGTTTATCAGAAACATCAGTGATGGTATCATCGTCTGCAAAGCAATGGTATTATAGTCTACAAGCAATGTTGCTGTTTATTAAAGTGTAGCTCTGGAGTAATTGCACGGGTTGCACAAGCCCTCCTAGATAGTGAGTAGAATGAAAGAATTTGGAACAACATAGACCAAACACAAACACAATGGCGAACAAGCGCTTTACATTAAAACTCTCGGTTTCGAATAATCTGAGGCTTCGGTCACTCAGTAGAAAAAGTGCTTGTTTGGTTTTGCGTTCAGTCTCTTGTTTCAAATTCTCTTGTTCCACTCGCTATCTAGTGCATTTAGCAAGCTCGTTCAACAGGGCTATCCTTGAAATCACTCTCGAGCAACACTTAATTTAGTGTAACACAGGAAAAACTGCACACAGTATGCCTACTTAAATTAAATTGGTAAATACCAATTGATACCTCTTTACAAATTGGGCAGATGGCATCCAATCTTCCCATGGATCGTCTCAAGCAATCCTGACAGACAGCATGGCCACAGGGCAGGTTTCTCTTCTGATGAAACCCAGCCATGCAGATAGGACAAATCTCATCTACAGTGGTGACAAAACTAGAAAAAATAAATTAGTAAGGAATTTGTCATCTTGTCTGTAAATTGGAAATACCACACTGTGGTACACACAACACACTTGAAACACTGTAGAAATATTCTGACTTCTTTGATGGTCACTGCAAAATCCAGGTTGAGTTTTACCTTTTCCTTCCAGCTCCTACTGAAGTTGTACCATGCATTTAGGTTTATGTGAAAAGAAAACCACAATAATATTTTATCAAACACATCAACTTACATCGCCACTCTGGATTTTATCAATCATACACATTAACTAAATCATGCACACACAAACACACACACACACACACACACACACACACACACACACACACACACACACACACACAGCACACACACACACACACACACACTTAACAGAAAATAACAGGTCGGTTACTGTAATCACTAGTGATCCGCAGCAGATGAAGGCCTCCGATCAATGATTGACAACTTAGGAACAGAAAATAAAATCTGAATTCACAATGTTACACAAACTATGGAAGGCAGGTACTGGTGATCTGCAGTAAGTACCAAAAGTCACTCCCACCGGTGCCGAAAGGATAAGAAACACAAAGACAATAACATGAAATGAAACTGAACTTCACATTTCTAGCACTCATCAGAAGGAGCAGCTTCACACGGCATATTCCATTCACACCGCACACACATATATTATCTGGTGCTGGTCATACAGTAGGACATTGGCTATGTACAAAACAAATAAAGTCTGAGGGTTTGCCGCCAGGCCAGCATGGAAAAATGACGCAGAACCACATCTGACCAAAACAGCAGTAGGCACATCGGCGTGTGATTCCCACAATGCATGACAAAAGATTAATATTTAAAAGATAGACTAAGTCTTTAAGGCGCCAATTGTCTGACTAAGCAAATCAATTTCAATAGAACAGAGTACTCTCAGAATTGCTCTGACAATGACTATACTTGCTTGTAGATTTTTCTTTCTTTCAATATCACTTGTAGTGGAGCCAGCCCATTATGGTTCTTTATAATTTTCAGGCGTGCCAGGCAGATAATCTACCAATTCAGTGCTAGGCTGTCTACAAGCTACAGAGTAAAAGGAAATAAGAAAAACAGACAATTGATTTTGTAAAAAAAAAAAAAAATTACAGTAACTGAATGGATTTCATAAGAAATCATATTTCAAGTTCAATGTACAAACAAAATTCTCAATCAATCTAACCGTTGTGATCCACCAGCAAGAGAAGCGAACTCCTTCACTTCGCATTACAACGCATCACCCATGTTTGCAAATATGTTTGTTGTGGGTGTGTTTCAAAACACAGTTGCTGTTGAGTGGTTGAATCAAGATGGCCCTCCCAATCGCGTATCTGTCATTGGATAGTCGCATGCGAAAATCGCTTTCATTTGCATATAGTTGGGCATTGATGAACTTTTTCGCTTCCACCGAGTCGCATCGCTTAACCAGAATGCTTTGCAGACGCAATGGTCGCTTCTCATTAAAATGAATAGAGGTACTGCGATGCGAAATTCGCTTCGCTTTCTGGTGGATCACGGCCCTTATAAAACACAGATTATCATTCAATAACTCACATAAGATCACAACCCAAATGAGCAGGAAACTTCAGTAATTTTGTGCCTTTGTAAGCCCTCGTGAATACAAAACATTAACAGTAAGCCTAATCAAATGCAAAATCAAACACCAACAGTGCAGATGCAATATTCAATAGGCTTTGATTTGATTGGAAATAATAAAGTATAGGATCGAAAGAAACTAAATAATCATAAATGTTAACGTTGTGTAGCGTGTAAGCTTTGTGTTTGTAATTTCTAAGAAGCCTGGCAAGAAAAGTCTTTCCAACCCTTCAGGAGTACTGACGCCAAGACTTCCCCCCTTGCGTATAGGATTGTAGACCCTTTAACATCTACTCAATAAGCATCATCCCTTTAAATTAAAGACGCAGGAAAAGGCGCAGATTGTAGTCAAGTAAGCATGAATCAAATTATTTTAAAATGCCAAATTAAAGAAATACATGGAACTCTTGTAAAATGTAATTTATTAGGAAAACAATGCAGTAGCGCACTACACACTCACCTTGTTTTGTCATCTCTTCCATTTGAAGAAGTAAAAGTTTTTCTACTTTTTGTTTCAGAGCAGAGAGAGTGGGCCCTGAATCTTCAAATGACAGATTGGGGCTAAAAGTGACACTGGAGTAAAGCTTTACATATATCAGCCAGCTGGAGGGTTTGGTAACTCTAAAAGAAGACAACAAGAAACAGTAAATATACACTGTAAAATAATAATGTAATCAAATTGTATGTAATAACTCGTTGAAAAGTCAGCAAAGCAAATCAAATGGAGAGATGTTCTACAGTAGCCTGCGGATCATTCCTAAGGGCAGAATAAGCATTGTCTGTCAAACTGCAGTAATATATTATTATATTACTTATATGATATCTATGGGTGTAGACCGCTATACGTCACAGGAATGAAAAAAACACGGTGTCAATATAATTACAGGCTTTGGGAGAGAATAAATATTTGTGTCGAGGGTAAAAATGTCACTGATGCTGTAACATTAAAGCACATCATTGCATTCGTTGTCTCTATTTCTCATGTTAGCCCACCTACGTGCCTGTTGTTCTTACAGGTCCCCAAACACATGTTTCCACAGTTGTGAAATGATATTAGCCTACACCTTGTTTTCAAAACAAAGCTGCAAGCCTCATAATGCATTACAATGCAGGGAAGGGAGAAATAGTGAAAGGAGCTCAATAAGATCTGCTGCAGCACAACCGCATGTGGTGTCAGGACTCCCAGGCAAGATTTTTACTTACGTATTTATGTACCCACCCCTTCCGTCAAAAATGTATTTTTGTTCAATTTGTTTTCAGAACTATCTAAATTTGTTCAGTCATTGCAAATGTGTTCAAAAAACCTGTTAATATGTTTAGAAAGTTGTAAAATCTATTAAGAAACTTGCAAATTTGTTTATTACAAATGTTAAATTGTTTTGCACTTCCAGACCACCGTAATGAGGCCTACTGCATTAGTAATTTTTAACCTTTTTTTGCCACACTATTTCATAAAACATGTAAATCCATTCATTGTGTTTCTACGTACATACTGAACAATACTATGCGTAAATTTACTGACAAATTTAGCCTGCAAGGATAGCTCCATTTCGAACAGCATAGCCCAAACGCAAAGCACTTTACATTGAGTCAAAGGTAGCCTGACATTGCCCGCCCATAATACTGGGCGGGCAATGTCAGGCTAAGTCAAAGGTACATCAGTTCTTACTTTCGGTTTTGAATAATGAGAATCAGTGTAAAGTGCTTGTTCACTTTTGCATTCACGTTTGGTCTATGTTGTTCCAAATAATTTCGTTCCACTCACTAACTAGTGCATTTAGCACGCTCGTTCAACAGGGCTATGCCTGAAATCACTCCGGAGCACCGCTTTAAGGCACTGGGTTATATTACCAAAATTCAGCCACTTTTGTTCTTCAAATGTGAGTTTTCTGCAAAAGCTATGGTATATAGGCTCTATCAACTACTCTATTTTAGAGAAATATCCTCTAATTAAAATTATGAGTTAGCCCACAACGTCCACATCTTATTTATTGAGACAGGACTGCACCTGAGTTTTGTTTCTATTTCCAGAGCATGCAAACATCATCATAAGAATTGGGGCTTATCCAGAGTGTCAAATGAAAAACTACCTGGAGAAAATGGACATGATCCTTGTCATGTGAGAGCTGATCCAGCTGAGTCAGTCCTTTTCTCTTCTCTCCAATCTCCTGCTCCAGATCCTTTATAACTTTTTCAGCCTGGCCAATCGCTGCCTTCTCCTGATCTCTGATCAGTTTAATCACCTCAGAGCAGCAATTTTCCATGGACTTGATGAGATCCCTGAAGAAAATCTCACTCTGTTTCACAGCCTTTCCAGCACAGTCCTGTTAATAGACACTCAGTAAGGGAAAGGCCTGGGCCCTACATGATACTACATGATGTATGATTGAAGTGCACTATCCTGAAAAAGTCAAAAAGCAAGGTCTGCTTTCTACAAAATTTGTTAGCTTGTCCTTTTAATGCTCTCAGAGCTCTATACAAAATGCTTTGTATGAAAGCTGTATTCTATTCCGAGACTTAGACAAAAAAAAAATCTAAATCATACAAGTCTCTGGTCCCTCCCCCAGTTTGTTCGGCCTCTAAAACCCCTCCCTCACTGTAGCACAATGTCAGCGGCTTGCTCACAGCTGTGATCGATAGGCAGCTATCCCTTCCTGATTGGTGGAAGGCTACAGGGAGCACTGGATTTTTGCAGCCACGATTACAGGATTTAAATGGAGCTACAGAATTTGGGCTTTTTCCTAAATCACCTTTCCATGTATTATTTCCAGAATACCATGACAATTTCTACGTAATTTGACTTTAAAAGAGTTGCCAAATACAGCTTTACGATATGGCTCTATCGCAACCTCAGACAGGCTATCTGCCTGCTACATCTAATCCCCACAGTCTAGCTAGCAAAAATAATGTCATGGAAAGCCCAAACTTAAATGCTATGAATGAAATCACACTGATTAACTAAAACAAACAAACAAACAAAAAAACATCCTGTAGGCTAGCCTAACTTAGGGACTCATAGCTCTACGTATGCATGCACACACACACAGTACTGTGTGACCACTTCCAAGCAGACAAAATGTAGGACAAGTACCACACAGGCCCCAGTCACTTAATGCTAGGGTTACGGTTATGCACTTTTAATGCATTTTACTTTTTTTCTTTCATGTACATGATACAGTGGTCTGACAAGCATTTTCTGTGTAACAGTAGAAAATCTTCCCTCAAATTACCTTATGAGCCACCAGAGCCTTTCTCAGCGCAAGCAGGCTCCTTCTCTCTCCCCTGGATCTGCTGACTGGACATCTTTCTTACCTCCTCCAATTTTGTCTGTGGGAGTGTAATCATATTCAGTATGATCTATTTGTGTCACAGGTGCCGAAGAGATGACAGTATAATAATTTATGTTGTTCATCATATTGTGGACATAGCCTGTTATTAAACTAACAGGAAAAAGGCCTGTGTAATACTGTCATTTTGACAAAATGGTGCTGAAAAAAAGCATATGGGAGTTTTGCTTACTCACAGTTGTACTGTATCTGAGTAGAATTATCTAAGCTGCACATTTTTTCTTTACATCTTCTCCCCACTATTACAGAGCTTTAAATTAAGATATCAATATTTCCCACCCATTGGAACCCTTAAATTGCCTTTAGTTGTGTTGGAATTATAGTGTGGAACAAAAATACTAAGATCTGAATTGTCACCTGTTTCTCATTTCTTTCTGCTGCTGCCGAGACTGTATCATGGCCTTTATGTTCATCCATGGTGCACAACATACAGATGCATTTCTGATCAGTGCGGCAGAACACATCAAGGAGTCGGTCATGCTGATCGCAGATCTTCTCTTGGAGATGTGCTGACACTTGGACAAGCTTGTGCTTTTTAAATGCAGCAGATTTATAATGAGGCTGGACATGGGTTTCACAGAAAGATGCCAGACACACTAGACAGGATTTCACAGCCTTGAGCTTTCTCTCAGTACAGAAGTCACACTCCACATCTCCTGGTCCAGCAAGGCAGGGTGCAGAAAACACTTCCTGGGTCTCAGTTGTCTTCAGTTTATCCACAAGCTCCGCCAGCATTGTGTTTTTCTTCAGAACTGGTCTTGGGCTGAATGTCTCTCGGCACTGTGGACAGCTATACACACCTTTCTGATCTTCCTGATTCCAGCAATCACTAATGCAGTTTATGCAGTAACTGTGTCCACAAGGTATTGTGACAGGGTCATTCAATGGATCCAGACATACTGGACACTGACATAGATCTTGAGTGTTTAGTGATGCTTCAGCCATTTTTGGTACAGTTATTGTAATCTTCTCAAGTCTGAAATGAGCAGTGTCCTGACTTTTGAATCATATCCAAAGCTGGCCAGAATTGTTTTTGACCAATATTAACTCTGAAAGGGAAAAAGTAAAGTTCTTTTAAAAAACAATCGTTCTTGAACAATTCAAGTTCAAGTTTGTCACATACATAATCATGACACTGCACAATTTGTCTTATACATGCATTTGTTACCTCCAGACTCGACTACTGCAATGCTCTGTTCTCAGGGTGCAGTAACACCTGCATTAAAAGTCTACAGCTAATCCAAAATGCAGCAGCTAGAACACTCACTAGAACTAAGAAATATGAACATATTTCTCCCATTCTAGCATCTCTACACTGGCTTCCTGTCAAAAGTCGAATTGACTTCAAAATCCTTCTCATGACGTATAAGGCACTTAATGGCTTAGCTCCTGCATATATTACAGATTTACTTGTTCCATACCATCCAGCAAGACCTCTGAGATCTCAAAATGCTGGCCTCCTTGAAAAAGTGACCATATCTAAAACTACAATTGGGGGAAGAGCTTTTGCCTATCGAGCACCTCTTCTATGGAATTCTATTCCTCCCTACATTCGCGAAGCGAACACTCTCAATACCTTTAAGTCTAGACTTAAAACCTTCCTTTTGACATTTCCTATAATTAGGAGTGGGCCATGGCATATCACCACTCCTCTTGGGCTTTCTTGGGAGGGCTACCTCTGCTGTTTTTCCAAGGCGGCCACTGACCACCCCCTTCTGGGTTGGTGAGATGCCATGTACCATACCTTAGTTATGCTGCGATAGCCTAGTGCTGCCACCTTCTGCACACTTGCCATCCTGTACAACCCTCTTTCTCCTCTCTCTCTCTCTCTCCCTCTCCTCACTCTAGCTAGATTATATGACACATATCATGAAGTGATATCCTCCTAGATTGGCCTAATCCTCTTGTTTCTGTTTCTCTTTGTTTCTCTTGCCTCCTCTGCCCCGACGCACTGGCTGAGTGATGAACCTCCCGTACCTCCCTGCCACCAACCCTACCCCACTACGGATGCTGACCAACCTCCCCGGAGCCACACACCATGACCATCCCCCTTTTCTCTGAGGCCCGTGATGGAACTGGCCAGATGGCCCCCTGATGACCACTACTTAGATGGCGACCAACACCCAATGAACTCTGATCCCACTCCAAATACTGACTAATCCCACACTCCAACTACTGACTCCATCCCTTGGCCCTGACTGTCGCACAAACTATGTGTATATCATCTCTGACTACATTCAGTACTCATACTGTTTTGTGTTAACCATGGTCAATCTATGCATCAGACTTTACGGATACTTTATTAGGCCCCAGGCAGGTAGGCTGAGTCCATGAGGCGTGGATCTGCCCAAGGTTTCTTCCTACATAACAAACTATTTACAAAGCGAGGGAGTTTTTCCTTGCCCCTGATTCTCATGGATGCTTCCCGTACTGTCTGTAAAGCGCCGCGAGACAATGTACTGTATTTGTGCGCTCTACAAATAAAATTGAATTGAATTGAATTGAATTTGCAGTGAAATGTGTGCCACAAACTGTGTGATTTAAAATAAAGTAAACAATGAAGTAAATAATCATACTACTAGTAGCCTAGCTAAATATTTACACAAGTTGTAGTGAAAAGGTATAAGGACACAACAAATACATCTTCAAGTTCAGATTCCTGGATGCTACTGTTTATGAAGAACATTTTAGTCAACAAGATCAAATACATTAAAAATAGGCTTATGCCTATCTAATAGTGATAAACGTCAAGGATAATACTATACATGCCCGAACAGGCCTAAACCAGCTCCATTCCAGAGGAAAATGTAGTGCATTATTCAAGAACAAGTATCTGTGTGGTCATTAAAAAAAAAAAAAATGAACAGCTTTACCTTCGCACTGGAGAACAGCTCCTTCCCCTCATTCAATGGTTTATGTTGAAGCGAAAGTGAAAGCAGGGCAGTTATGCCACAGGTGCTTATATTGATGCCCTCTATAAAACTGACATGATGAACACAGGAATAAGTTAAACAGATTAAACAGAGGCTATTTGGAACAGGCTATTTAACCGTGAGACATTTCTGAACTCACCTCCTGGTCCAGCTGGTCCAGTCACTTGAGTGCTGCTAAAGGGTTGGGTTATAGGGTGTACCTTCTGTACTTGCCCAAGGCGTAGCTGACTTGATCTCATTTTGTGCCCTCTCACTCTTCCTCTTTTTCAGACTACAAGGCTAGCCTATTCATACTCCACAGATTCTTTTTTTTCAACATTGCTTTTACACCCACGCACTGCAATTTACATAGGCTATGGTCTATGCCTTCTGCATTCACTTTATCATGAACTTAAACATGATTGAAGATCGTGGTTAAATGATCTGATGCAAACTTTTTTTTTTTTAGTTTTTATGCTGTACCTAATTTCCATCAACAAGATCATTAATGACAATGGCCTAAATGTAATCACAGGCTAAATAATCCCATGTTATAGTGAAGTTGGCCTAGGGTGGGGCCTGGGGTATTTATTTATTTATTTATTTATTTAACATTGCACAACAGTACAACTTAGTACACTCAGCACTTGGCACTTTTACTGTTATCCAGACACTAGGTGGTGCTGTATACTATATGATCCATTTATCCATTGAGACCTATAACAAACGTCCTTCAGCTTTATTTCCCCCAAAGTCCCTCTTATTACACAAATGATTACATTTATCTTATCTTATTTTAACTGAGCTCTTGATATTTACAGATGATTTGAAGGCAATATCTAGATCTAGGCTTATATTCCATCACCAGAAATAAAGCATTTCAATGCATTTCCTCATTGTACTCTTTGTATTCTCTATAGTCGTATGGTTCAGCAAAATGAGCAAATCACATAATACAGCAAATTTGGCAGTTATTGTAACAGAACAGATAAAGGATTAACTTCATCTGTCTACCACAGACATGCAGTGTTCAAAATCAAATAAAATAGCCTTTGGCTTTGACTTTTTCCCTCACTCTCTGAAAAATAAATCACCAATAAGTTAACAGCTGCTTGTTTGCTTGTTTAGTCTATTACACAAATAATATTAGTTAAACATGGATGACATTTACCATTATAGTTCCCAAAAGTATAGTTGATTTGTAGCAACCAATATATACAGTGTAATACCCTATCCGCAAAAAACAAACAAACAAAAAAAACAGAACAATCATGACATATATTATATATAAATCAAAAAAGCAGAACAATCATGACATATATTCTTCATTGAACAAATTTGGCAGTAATTTGAATACACCTGAAAGGTTAAATGACTAAATGTTTGTAGGATATTACAGACAAAGTGTTTAGATCCAAAGTCAAAGAGCTTTTGGTCAGACCAAAATGGGCGTCTTCACTCGATGCCTTTGGCTTTGAGTTCTTCCCGCACTCTCTTCAGATAACCATCGTCTGGATAACCAAAACTGTCAAGGGAAGCAATAGCAATATTAAAGGAAAATACCGGAGAGAATTCAAGCATAGCCCTGTTGAAAGAGCTTGCTAAATGCGCTAGTATTTCGAGTGGAACAAAATATTTTGATACAGCACCGACCGAACGCGAACGCAGAAGCGAACAGGCACTTTACACTGAATCAATGGGACCTGACTGTTGGAAACCGAAAGTAAGATCTGAGGTTACGTTGACTCAATGTAAAGTGTTTCACGTTCGTGTTAGGTCTATGCTGTTGGAAATTCTTTCATTTCATGTGAAATATATTGCGGTTAGAAAGCTCATGCAGCAGGGCTATGCTTGAATTCACTCCGGTATTTTCCTTTAATGTCGTACCTTCATATATCTATTTTGTGAAACCAATAGAGAGTGAAACAGACAACTCAGATAATTAGTGCCATGGCCCACTGGTTAGACCGGCAGGTGGCTGGTAAGAAAACGACAAGTAAGAAAAAAAAAAAAAAAAAAAAAAAAAAAAAAAAATCGCAGAAAAGCAAGCTGTTTGCTAGCCTGGCGATGCCATCCTACGTACCTCCGTTAAACATTTTATCTCCGTACGTAGTCTGGTCCAAGCCCCCCTAGCTGCCTTTCCCTCGGTTACTCTACGGTTTAGCCAATCAGCACACAGTTTAGAGTGATGTCTCAAATTTTTGTAGTCCTACAGGGTAGGAACGCATATATTCTCCCCCTTACTTTCGAATTACATTCACAAAATTGGTACATGACATTAGCATCCATGATCTTGAGGATTTATTGCCACTATGATGTCAAAATAGATCAGAACTTGCCAGAGATCTGTTAATACTGAAAGCGAAAGTTGTAGGCGTGAGAGCCAGGCGAGAGAATACGTCATATCCAAACGGAAACCTATTTCAATTGCGTTGGGCCAGACTGTATGAAATACTCAACAGTCGCTTTCGCCCAGGCAAGCTGTTTGCATCCTTGGTGTGTTGTGTCACTAACTCATAGATGTGAATTTTCCACACAGGATCAAAAGAGCACACACACACACACACACACACACACACACACACTCTCTCTCTCTCTCTCCCCCTCTCTCTCTCTCACACACACACACACACACACACACACACTCTTACTTCACACTGAGTAAATGACCAAACAACAATCACCACTGGCATCAAAACAACATGCAAACAATATCAAAACTGTCAATTCCATTTGTGTGTGTAAGAACATTTAGCATACTTGGTACTGTACATCATTAAATATAATGCACTGTGTTTTAACTACTGGTATTTAAAAATATATCTTAAACTGCCTACTTTTGTGGTCCTCCATACGTGTTGGTTTTATGATGGATGTCGTTCCAGGTCACACAGTCATCCATGCCACTGGTACGTGATGTGCCCACAGTAAATATCACCTTCTGGTTAAATGCCCTCCTCAGGAGAGCCAGTACCTCCCTCCCCTCTTTGTTATCTGGCAAGTAAGCTGTTCTCTGTGCACCATGGAATGGACGCCCTGGTTTTGGATGTTTTCTCTGAAAAAAAAAAAAAATAAATAAAAAATAGATAGATAGATATATAGATAGATATATAGATATATATGGGCAATTCCACGAAAAAGTAAATCTCACCTTAAAACTCATCTACATGGACATACAAATTCTTTCAGAAAACTTCCAATACAAAACAGTTTTGTCTCGATGTACATTATCATCTGAACAATTTTCGAAAGGATATCTATTTGTTAAAATTTTTACCCTATTCAGCCATAATGTAAGTCTATGGAGAGGCTTATAATGGGAATAAGTGGGTGATAACACACACAAACCTGCAATGTTATCAGTTATTTTCTTTAATTGCATTATTATTACTAGGGCGGTGGTAGCATAGTGGTTAAGGACCTCAACTCTAGTAGGCTAGTAGTCTGCAAGTTGTGGGTTCAAATCCCAGCTGCTACCGTTGCGCCCTTGAGCAAGACGCTTAACCCTAAGTTGCTCTAGGGGACACTTGCCCTTAAGTTGATAATTCACAAATGTACTGTAAGTCGCTTTGAATAAAAGCGTCTGCTAAATGCATAAATGTAAATTTCAGTCGTTACAGGTCAAAATCCACCATTCACACTTGTTTTGTAGGTTTTTGGAAGGTTTTTCCAGATGTCACGTGCATAACGTCACGTCCGTAACACAATTTTCCCCACAATAACTCCAATGAAAACCAACTTATCTTACATTTACATTTAAATCAAGTCATTTTCTGTGTTCACTGAGGTGTCCTGATTGGTATGAATGGAATAATATTTACGTTTCTCAGGAAATTTCACAGACTTCATAGCAAAAACTGTAATCTGCCATTAAAGCTTGTCCGTTTTTCGTCACGTCCATAACACAAATTGAAAGGCTCATATTCTTATGATGTAAATCATGATATGAATTTTTTGAGTTTGCCTGTATTAAGACACGAAGTTTGCATAAGAATATGAAAAAAAGTGAAATACTGCTAAGCTTGCAGAGGTTATGTGGCCTTTTGTTCATCAATAATGCATGAAAATGTCATGTCCATAATGCTGGAACATACAAATTCTTTCAGAAAACTTCCAATACAAAAAAGTATCGTCTCAATGTAAATATTCAACTGAGCAAGTTTCGAAAGGATATCTGTTTGTTAAAATTTTTACCCTATTCAGCTATAATGTAAGTCTATGGAGGGGCTTATAATGGGCATAAGTGGGTGATAACACACACAAAGCTGCAATGCTATCAGTTATTTTTTATTGTTGTATTACTATTTCTGTCGTTACAGGTTAAAATCCACCGTTCACAATTGTTTTGTATCGTTTTGGAGGGTTTTTCCAGATGTCACGTCCATAACGTCACATCCATAACGCCATTTCTTCCAATGAAAACCAACTTTTTTACATTTACATTTGAAATTAAGTCTTTCTCTGTCTTTACTTAGGCGTCCTGATTGGTATGAATGCAGTAATATTTACATTTCTCTAAAAATTTCACACACTTCACAGCAAAAACTACGCTCTCTCAAAAGTTTGTCCGTTTTTCGTCACGTCCATAACGCAAATTGAATGGCTCATATTCTTATAATGTAAATCATGATATAATTTTTTTGTGTTTGTCTATATTCAGCCATGGAGTTTGCATAAGAATATGAACAAAATTGTGAAATACTGCTAGTTTTGCGGAGGTTATGTGGCAATTTGTTCATCAATAATGCATGAAAATGTCACGTCCATAACGCTGGAATTGCCCATATATATATATGATATTATATTCTAAAAAAAATGATATTAGAATGGCTTCATATGAATGTCCTGAACCACTGAAAATTCTAAGGTTTATGCAAAAAAATAGTGAAGGGTGAACAGGATCCTGACTTGAAGGCACCTATTTTCAGACAGACAATAGATTCATATAATTTTGCTTAATGTACAGCTACTTGCTAAAATGAGAAAATAAACATGTCTTTTTCAAATAATTTCTAAAATAATCATCTCTGCATGAAAAGCACAAAACAGAATTAATGAATGAATGAATGAATGAATGAATGAATGAATAAGACCTTTGGATGTAGGGGAGCTGAATAGTAAGCTATTATATCATACTGCTTCTGAATGGGAAAATGAGCCACAAATCCAAAGGAGGATGGGAGGAAAGAGAGGGAAAACAACAACTTACTGACTGAGTGCCACTTGGAATATTATAGTTGATGACTATGGTGTCACATCTAAATCCTGGAAGACTGGACTTCTGAATATAGTCATTCATCGTTCCATTTGGCTGGTCTCCTTCGATTTTTCCGAATACCTCTTTACACACTGGGCAACTGGCACCCAAACTTTCCACAGATCGCCTTAGACAGTCCTCACAGAAACCATGACCACAAGACAGTTTCTTCTGATTGGTAAACTCATCCATGCAGATGGGACAGTTGTCATCTTCTTTGCTTCCACCCACATCTGCCCCACCAGGTCGTGCTTTGGAATTATCACGAATGCCTCCTATGGAATTAGTTTCTTTCTCAAATCCAGTTGTTTCCTTAGTTCCTGCTGCTCTTGGTTTTTTTCCGTACTCTTGCTCCAAACTGCTGTTGGCATCTCTATCCACTGATGACCCATATGCTCCTCTCTCTCTTGTTTCTTTTCCTTTTCCCAGTCTGCTTTCCCTTGTTCTCTCATACCTTTCTGCACTGCTCCCCCAGAAGCTGCTCCTACTTCCCACTCTACTCTTTCAGGCCCTTTTGATCCATTCCATGCAGGTCCATCTGTAAATGGTCTCAGGAATTCGGTATCTCGCTCACATCCAATCATTTGCTTGTGTTTTTCATCAAAAACAGGTCCTCTAGCCCTCTTCTCTATTTCACTTATTGCAAAACGTAGATGATCTGTAAGGCCAACTATCATCCAAACTCCACCATTGGCGGACCCATCGGCAATGACAAAAGATGGGTTTTGGTCACGGATGTCTTTAAGATGCATTTTTACCATCTCTATGTTGGTGTTGGATGTATTTTGCAAAGGGCAGCCCATGGTTGTCATGACAACTTTTTGATGAAGAGACATTAATGCCCGGAGAGCATTTAGCTCCAGATAGGCTACTTGATCCCCAACAGAATGAGTTGTGACCATTACATCTTCATTAATACGGTTATCCTTGAAGTCAACACCAAACTTGTTTTTTAGATCCTTATATTGTTTTTGGAAAGCCTTTTGTAAAATCTCCCAATGGATATGATGTATGCGCAGCCCATTGGTCAAGACAGGGTCTTTGATGTTCATCTCTATACCTCTGGGGGCACCCCACTCCTTAGATTGTCCATGGGAATTCTCAATATCGGTTGTGTCCCAATGTCCTCTGTCAGGTATCTTTACTTCATCCTTTAAATCCTCATTCAGTATCCTCTGCGCTGAATCTACATGTGTGCGTGGCCCTATTATGCTCCAGTTTTGGGACGATGCACTGAGTAGTAACTGGTCACCAAAACTCTTAATATCTCCGAGCAGCTTGGGGGCACTGGGTACACGAGTACTCACAAGATCATGGACATGTTTCTGGAGTAGGTCAGTGAATTCTTCAGTAGCATTTGTGATGGACTGACTGTTGGCTTCTTTTGTCTCCTCAACTGAAACACATACTTCCGCTCTGAATGTCACCCCGTGTTTCTTTTGAATCCTTTCTATTTCCTTGTTGTGGATGTTATTCAAGTACCAGTACTGAGGCAGAGGCACCCGCATAGGCTGTTGACTTTTCTCCATCTGGTAAGGGTTGACGTGCTGTGACAAATAGCTGCTATTACTTGTCATAGGGATCTAAAAAGAAGAGAAAATATTAGACACAGTTGTTGTCCAATTTTGTCTGTCATAATACTGTATAAAGAAATGTTGCTCATTAAACTGTTACACATGCCTCTTGAGCTTTTTGTATGGAGCCTTCATGCCCTTTTTCTGGTAATGATGGTGAATCACTCTCCTCTATTGGCACTTTTGCTGTGAAGTGTACAGAAACCTCTGAATTGTCCCTGAGTTTCAATGGTGCTGATTTCATTTTCAGCAGAACTTCACATGCTGAAATATAATAGGAACTTGTAGAGAATCAGACAGCAAGACTTTCTGAATATACAGTACAACGTACGTACATACATAGGTTCTTACCTGATGAGGGACTTATTTTAATTTTGGCAGAAAAGGGACAATCCAAAACACATAGATTTAGAAGAGTAGGGACCCTTGGAACGTTTTGAAAAGTCTTACTGAGCAATGTTTGCAAAGCTTTTGTTAACATAACTTCCCATTTTTGAGGTACTATTTCAATCCTGTCTATCTGTATATGGATTGCTGCCACATCCTGTGTATCCAATTGAGAAGAATTTTGCAGCTGTTCCACATTGTCTACTGAAGTTATCTATTGAAAACAAAAAAAAAATTAACTGAAAACCATGACACTGACAGCCATTACCGTTTGTCTTCAGAATGACAAAGTAATATTATGCAAAGTATTCTTTCTAACAGCAGCAACATACCTTCTCTTCTCTTACTTCGTCTTCCAGGGTTGCGGGCTTCTGATTTGAGGTTAATTCATTGGCACCATATCTTGCAGTGTCAGTTGTCATTGCTGTGGACTGGAGATGATAAAGCTGAAGATCATTTTGCATCTGTATGAAATATGACCTTTCAGGCATGAAGACCAACAGGCCTACAACATGACGTGCATTAAGCATTTATCACCTCAATCTACTATGGCGTTGTAGTCATCATTTTTTTTTTTTTGTAATTTATTTCTTATTGAAATTTCAAGTGTCCAAGATATACATGTAACAGACACCTTAATCTTGCTCACAATATTGTCTTGTAGCATAGTAATTAAATAAACTGAAAATAAAATAAAAAAGGAGGATAAATAAAAGCTGATACAAAGAGGAACCAGGGGAGATTCCATTCAAAAAACACAACTCTTACAGAGGTTAATCCAATGGATAGTATAAATCTAGTAGTAGATCAAGTCCCACCAAGGGGGTGGCAACATTGTTTTAACTACACAAAGTCTGGTCTAAACGTTGATACATAGTAAACCCAACTTAGCCAGTATTCATTAAACTTGTCATATTGGTTCCTTGGTATAAAAGTGATTCTCTCCATTTTATATAAATCATAAACCACATCTATCCAGTCATCTACAGTAGGGGGCACCCTCTTTCCTCGTCACAGCTTTTTTGGCCGCCACCAATAGCACTCTCAGCAAATACTTAATTATCTTTCCACAATGAAGTTCCTCAAAGTCACAGAAATACAGTGTTTTGAAATCAAAATTAATTCTAATGTGGAAAGCCATTTCTAATTTATTATGAACACTTATCCAGAAAGGAACCACAGTGGTGCAGTTCCAGAAAATATGGAAGTGATCTGCCATATTACAAGCGCTACATCTCCAACAATTGGTTTTGATTGGAATATCTGGGTTTTTGAGCCGGTGTGCAGAAGAATCTAATAATATTTTTCCAACTAAAGAATCTCCAGGAGGGTGAACTAGTCATCCTCCATTGGTATAAACAGATCCTCTCCCATTCCTCCTGTGACATTGTAAAGTTACCCTCTTTCTCCCACCTGGATTTAATTGCTAAAGTATTGACTTCTGTTGAGGTCTGAATAGCAGCATATAGTCTGGAAATGGATTTCCTATTGGGAGAATCCTTACATGCACCTAAAAAAAATATCCATAATGGATTTACCTGTTTCCATATAAATAAAGTCTCTGATTTGGAAATATCTATAAAGGTCTTGATTTTCTAATCCAAATTTGTCCTTTACTTCCTGAAAGCTGAACAGCTGATCTTGATTCAGCAGAGAACAATAAATTGTAAGACCTTTGTCATTCCACTTAAGAAAATGTTTATCATAATTACTGGGAATAAACTTAGAGTCATAGGCAAACCATTTAAAGATACCCATCCAGTCTTTCATGTGGTATCTTTTGGTTATACCGTCCCAAATCTCCAAAGCGCTGGATATCCAAGGGTTACTTGGATCTAAGGTTTGGTTAATGAATGAACAGTCACCAACTAACATACTTAGTGGAAATCTCCTACTCAGAGAAGATTCAATTTCTTTCCACCTTGATCCATAACTAGGAGTACTCCAACCTCCCAGAAACCTAAGTTGGGCAGCCTTGTAATAGTCTAGTAGACAGGGGAGAGCAAGCCCACCCCTGTCCTTGGGTAACTGGAGTGATTTGAACCTTACTCTGGGTTTTTTCCCCGCCCAGATGAATCTAGCTAGAAGTTTGTCCCACTCTATGAAGTAATGACTGGGTGGGTTTCTCAGTCATCATTTTTTAATGCTTCCTCAAGTAAGCACACTCTTGATCTTCTGGTTACAGTGGCCCTAGTTCTTTTTTGCCACAGAGACACTCACTGAACACTACCCATTACCAGATGGAAAATAATCTTTGGATTAAAGAGGTTAACACACACTATGATGCCTATTTCTTCCTCATTGGATTTTATAAGGCTTGAAAGTGACATTTTTTTTTACAATCATAAATTTAGTCTGATAAGAAAGTTGTTGCTGTGGCAGTAACAGTGTAGTGCTAGTTTTTTGAAAAGCAATTAGTATTACGTCAGTGTTTTAGTCAGTCAATTTAGAGAAAACTTCTACTTTAAATGTCACAAATGCCTTTAATTTATTCAGTACATGTTTAGCTGATGCTATAACTCACCCTACCTCAGTGGTATGATTGTTCACATTAATTGTACTTAATTGTTCTCCCTGTGTTGACGGACCACTGGGATGCACTTGGGAGACATCAGGCTATGGATAAACACAGTATGGATTAAAAGACTAAACTTGAAACATTTGAAACGGTAACTTCATTAATAGATAACTAGCAGGATCCAGAATATAGACAAGCACAGCAAGAAATATGTTTATACCTGTTAAGGTATGCTAAACAGTGGTGGCGGAGGAGGAGAAGTGTTCATGAAACAGGAAGGCATATAGACTTGCGTGTGGGGTTTTCTGATGTCTAAAAGTTAAATGTGTTAAGTGTAATGTGTTAAATGTTGTGGGCTGTATATATGGGATGGTGAGAAGGTGTGGAGTAATGTATACGGTGTTGTTTGTTTGTGGGTACTGTTGAATGTTTTAAATGTCATATGCCGCTGACTGTTTTTGTGTGAAAAAGAATATCCCTTTGGGGACAATAAAGAAATCTATCTATCTAAGAAATCTATCTATCTTCTTACAACAATGCCTGGGTAAATGGAGTGAGGGACTGGAAACATTTGTCGCAAACATTTGAGCGCATGGTAAATGTCACACTGACGTTGGCATCGTGCAATTTGCCATTTAGGGGACACCGAGAGGCCATAGGGCAGGGTAATACAGGGAACGTTTTATCCATTATTGAATTTTTGAAAAACGAACTGATCAGTCGGCCCTAGGGATCAGTGAAATATCTCAGTCATGCAATTCAGGATGAGATTATTTATTTATTGTCTTGCTGGTAAAGACCAGCAAAGTGCACAAGATTAATGCAGCTCCATTTTATTCTATAATTATGGACACTACCCAGGACATATCAAAGCGCGACCATCTGAGCCAGGTGTTCAGGTATGTTTCTATTGACCAAGACAAAATGGGTGTTGCTAGAGATATAAGGATAATTGAAGCCTTTCTTGGATTTGAGATAACTGTTAGCGCATCAGCTTCTGAACTGGAGGGTCGAATTATTAGCTGCATTGAAGGGAATGGTTTATGAACATGAGTGGAATTTACTCTGGTGTTCAAGCGAGAATAGGAGAGCGGGAGCCCCTTGCTTTGTATGTGCATTGTGTGGCACATTGTCTTAATTTGGTGCCCCACCCGCTGGTCTTCTCGCTACGATGCGCTTGTTGCGTTAAAATATAGATATGGAGACAGTGAAAGCCCTTAACAAGCTCTTGCTCACAAGCGAGAAAACAAATGAAAGAGATGAGGCAGATGCTCTTAAAAAGGCCATAACTAAATTTCAGTTTATATTTTTAATTGGGCTTCAAACTAACATTTTAGAGTGCACTAATGCAATCTCAAAGTTGCTGCAGGAGAAGACCATGGATCTTCTCAAAGCATCTGCTTTATTGCAAAGTGCTGTGAGCACTCTAAAGGAGTACAGGGAGCAGTTTGATGGGGCAAAGGCTTCTGCTGTGGCATTGGCTGTGAAATGGGGCAGCCAAACTCAATTTGCAGCCACCAGGATGAGAAAGGTGAAGCGACATTTTGATGATCTTAGCGAAGACTGCAGGCTTTCTGATGCAGAGCATTATTTTCGGGTTAATGTGTTTTATGCATGTCTTGATATAGTTATTCAGCAGCTGTTAGAAAGGTTAATCAGTTTGAATAGAACTGCCAATTTATTTGAGGCCATTCACCCGAATACACTCCAGCACGCTAAAGACGAGGAGTTGTATGATGCGGCCCGTCGACTATGTACCCACTATAGTCGGGATGTCGAGTCCAGCTTCCCTGGTCAGCTGGTATCATTTAGGGCTTGCTTCAAGGAGCAGATAGCGCGGTGCTCATCTGTGCTCAGCCTGGCCAGGTTACTGGTGATCGACCATCCAGCCGTAACATTGACTTTTAGTGAGGTGTACACAGGTGTACACTGCTTTTTCTTACTCTCCCCGTCTCAGTTGCAACAGCAGAACGCTCGTTCTCCAAGTTAAAATTGATTAAAAACTATCTCAGAAGTGCAATGGGTCAAGAAAGACTCTGTGGATTGGCCATTTTGTCAATTGAGAATAAGCGAGCAAGAGCGCTGAATATCCCCCAGATTGTTGATAATTTTGCAGAGGCTAAGGTGCGCCTTTTAGAAAGTTTTATTTTCCGCATCAGCGGCTCTGTAGCCTCTTTGATAACGGTGCTTAGTGTGCATCGTTAATTAGGCCTACTGTTTTTTTTGTTGCTTTTGAGTAGTGTACATGTATATTTGCCGTAATTGTAAAATAAAAAATAAAATAAAATAGGTGGCCACGGAGGCTTACTTAAAAAAAAAGTTTTAAAAAAGTTCTGATTAATGTTCTTAACAAAATTACGTTATTTTCAACAAGCGTTGCAATTGGTTGGTTTGTTTGCAATTTGCCAGGTATAGACTACCTGCTTAAAATCTCTTCTTACCCAACATATTTCGGGTGTCACTTTTGTTTCCGTCTTAAAAGATATGTATATAGTTTAGCCTAACCCAGCCACCTTAGGGAGCAAGTCAGTTTAGGTGCCGGTCCCAAGCCTGGATTAATGGGGAGGGTGGCTTAAAAAAAAAAAAGGAATACTGGATCTTCACTGCATCATTGATGTCATGACGTGAGAAGTGAAATGTGGTTGTATATGCCTTAAAGTAGGCTATGAAATTGAAATAGACGCATGGCAGTGACTGTGTGCATCGTTCTGTCTGAAACGCCATAGAGATGTTTCAGCGCCGTCACCTACGTGCGCTTGGGGGTTTGTGCGTGCGTGCTTGCGTGTCAGGGGGCCCGATTGGTGTTTTGCCCCGGGGCCTTAGGTCCAGTTGTTCCGCCACTGGGACAGAGGAGAGGTGATTTGAGGCCAATTAGTTTAATTTCTATTTTGTGTTGTCCCCAGTTTCAAGTCACACCTGGAGCAAAGGGGGCACAAAGTAATGTGGGGTTTGCACACGCTGTGAAAGCAACTTGTTACCAGGGAAAGTAGCTAAAGTAACTACCCCCAGTAACAATTTCTGAGGACATTCGGGGAACGTTATCTGTTGGGTGAGGGAACATTGCACGAAGGTTTCTTTGGTTCTCTTTTTTTAAACCCAACTAGAACGTTCGCTGCTTGTTGCGTTGTCTGGTTAGGCGAACGTTTCTGTGTTTCTCCTAACGTGACCTTTTGTGAGAAAAAAATTATCAAACCCTGACCACTCGCGTTGCAGACGAATGCACTACCGCTGTGTCACGACATCAGTTGTGGTGACAACAAAAAAACAACAACAAAAAAACAAACATAGTTCTAATTCATCATGAATTTCGAGTCACAAAATTAAGATAGCCTAAATCCATTTTCAGAATTAGGCAAAATCAAGTTATTTGATGATCATTTACACATAATCTTTGCCTGATTGTAATTTAAATACAATGCGAAGGCCACAATGTTACCACACTGGAAGAGTTTTAACGTTCTTGAAATATACCCATAGGAGAACCATGGGGAAACGTTAGTTAAAGTTCCCATAACGTTCTGTGTTAGCGGGGTATTGAGTAATATTCTTTTAAATGTTCAAATAGAGTGGGTAAGCCGGTTTTGACCTGGTTCGGGGAGTGAAAACGCCAGTCATTTTCGCCATTGAGAAATCGATTATTACTCGCGCTGTCTTAACCACACAACGTAGACTTTCAACTAGCTACGGCAGAACAAAAGGATTGCCTGTGATCATAACAATGCTACGGGTTCATATGGCATCAACCTAGATTTAATAAAAACCTATTTTAATCGTAATATCACAAGAAACCACTACACTACCCGTCATCCCGCAGTGTAAAACGGCGCCTTCAATTGGAGGAGATTACCGATGCTAGGTAATCTGTTAGTAGCAACGACGCAGTGACGTAATCAAAATGGCGGCAGTTCAGGAAGTAAAAACCGATCAGGTAAAACATGTTTTCCACGTATTTTAAGCAGAATCCACTCGCAGTAAACTGTAGGAAGTAAGTCACTGTGATGTACTCAACTGATTAGGAGGCTCAGTGAACTACCGTTAGGTCATAAAGTTAAGAAATGTTATCGCTCGCATTGACTTATGGGACAGGTAGTTCTTCACTTTTAGCTCAAATAGGCTAAACATGAACTGGCTAAACCAATGCAACTCTGAGTTGATTAAAACCTCATTGAAACTTGAAAGTTTGTCTTGCAGTTTTGAGCTTTCAGGTCATTTTGAGAAGATTTATCCTCATCAACAAGCTCCTTTTCTTAAAATTATAGTAAGTTGCCCAGTGTATACATAGCCTCAAAGTCAGATGACCAAGAAATGTTGGTAATACATAAATTACTTTTACTTTACTTTTGAAGTATTTTCAATAATCATTTGTTGGCAGCCTGTGAGAAATTGAGCTGCATATCCTCGGCAGAAAAAAAGATTAGGCCAACATTTAACTAGAGCACCCAAGTCAGATACGTAACCTAAGTTTCACTTTCTCACAAGTTTGCATGCACTCGTTTGATGATCTGCCTTCGAGAGGAATATCAGAACAAATTAAGCAAGTGGTTCTCAAACATTTTCTGTCTTTCTCCACTTTGGAAGGCAGAGAATTTTCACGCCCCACCAAATGCATCCAAGGCACTGTATCCCCACCAATATCTCTGTGAGGAATACTTTGCAAGGAATACTTTATTTTGTCTTTCATTATGAAGCACTGAATATCATGAGCACTCTAATAATACACTGAAATAATTTCAGCATGTATCCTAGCTATATGAAAAGAGTTTGAAATTGGAGAACAGAATCTTAACACCTTTTTTATATAGAAAATAAATTATTTCGTGGTGGAGGTTAGAGACAATGCAGGGATCTGATGTGATTTCAAGAATGGACTAGGCTACTCAGGCACCGCATATCATAGAGAAATGCATTGAATATGAAACCATGATATGCAATATGACTGAATAGATCAAGAGATATTTTACCAAGATGAATGGGTAGGCCTGTAGAAGGATGTACTGTAGAGCCGCATTAATGTTATAATTTTCATGTTACAATTTCAAAGGCAAATTTCTCTCAGAGCACTCATCACAGCCACTAGCGAATAACACCATTGGAAAGCTCAATGTCAAGTCAGTCATATGCGCATATCTGTGCAACTAATGCTCTGCGAATAATCTGACAGAGAAGAATAGGTGTGAATTCGGGGGCATGGTGCAGAACTGCTTGGTCGCACAGAGATGTCTAACGCCCCACTTGACATGTGTCAGCGCCACCAGTGGGGCCTGCCCCACAGTTTGAGAAACGCGGAATTAAGCATATGTTTCGTACAACTACTCCATGTAAGATGCATGGACCTACTCAAACAGCTCCAGGCGATTGTGCAGTGTGTAGAAATTCGCAAAAAAACGGGCTATGGAATCATGCTCCCTCGAAAACAGGGAGCAGGAAACTCATTTGAGTTAAAATGGCCTAAATCCGTCTCGTTTAGAATAAATTCCATAACGATTAATCTAGTATTGAGGATGGAACTATTCAGCGATGTACATGATAAGTTCACATTTTACTGAGCCAAATGAATGAATGAATAAATAAATAAATGAATGAAAGAAATCTTGGCAGACGCTTTGGCGCGCAAGACTGCAACATCTCATAAAATAATAATCTCATAATTCGTGATTTTTCCTTAATAGTGAATTTCATGTACTATTTCAAGAATATCATGACAGTTTTTCTCAAATTTGACTAAACCAGAGTTGCCAAATGCAGCTTTAAATTACCGGTATTGTTACATTCTTATAGATTATTACCTCCGCCAAGGAGGTTATGTTTTCACCGGCAGTGGCGTAACTGTCGCAGGTGCAGCGGTGCGGCCGCACCATGGCCCGTGACCTTCCGGAGCCCGTCCATCAGTCCTTATGTATTGTGTATTAGCTTTGATTTTCAGCTCCAGTGGCGTATCTATCGTTAAGCAGACACCCACAGTCAATGGGCCCTTCTATGTAACATATCTCTTTTCAATATAAATCAGTAATAGCAGGGGAAATGTAATGATAATGTCATGGGGCAGTGCTGCTTCAATTCTACTGAACTAATGACTGCAAGGAATATATAGGCGCAATTTAACCTGAATCTCACCTTAAAGGGGGCCTGCAATGCATAGTCGCACCTGAGCCCGTGATAGAATTGTTACGCCACTGTTCGCCGCCATGTGTGTGTGTGTGTGTGTGTGTGTGTGTGTGTGTCTGCCTGTGTACAACATAACTCGAAAAGTACAGCACGGATTTGAATTACATTTTTGGTTTGTATTAGGTTGAGTAAGAACTGATTCGATTTTGGTGGCAATCGGTGATCCAGAACACCATCTGTGACACCTTGGTGGAGGTCTGTGCTCTCTGGGCACTTTTCTAGTTTTACTTGTATTCATGCATGCACGTGAAAATACTTACACTTACCTCTTGACGAAATTGGGGCAGTGATGGATAGATGAATGAAGGCTGGTGAATTATAGCAGTCCCCTAAGAGAGCAATGTACAAAGAGGGGTTCAAATGTTAAAGGGGAAATAAACTTTTTAGCATGTTTATTCATGTTTTCTCATTTTTGGCTCATTTAGAATCCCCCTTTTCTGCTTCAGAATGGCTTGCTTTGTGCATGTCTGATAATGTCCTTAAAACAACCTTAAACCTTTATTTTAAAACATGTGCTGCTCACCAAGTGGTTAGTGGTGTCTGTTGATGTTCCAAAATAATTATCTTAGCAAAATACAGTTTTGTATTTTGAACGTGGTATTTTGAACATTCTGGACCTATTTTACGGTGTAGTAATACCAACTAGCACAACAAAAAGGCAAATAAAGCTGGATAGGAACTATATTTCGCTTTGATATTTGTTTTGGAACATCAATGGACACCACTAATCCACTCCGTGAGCTCAACATGTTTTGAAATAAAGGTTTAAGATTGTTTTAAGGGCATTACCGGACATGCATAAAGCAAGCCATTCTGAAGCAGAAAATGGGGATTGTAAATGAGCCAAATATCCAAGACAAATATCCAAGACCCATCATCCAAATTTTGGTGGTGGTGATGATTCCATCTCATCCTAAACACTTGAGAAAAGGGGCTACACATGCTAAAGAGTGAACTTCCACTATAACTGTTTGACAGAGTAAGCAAATGTTTTCACTTTGAAACCGTCTGGTTCAGTTCAGCTGATAATACACTGACCATTTTGGGTTACCTGATCATCTGTCCACTGAAAATAAATTAGGTATAGGAATGTCCCTTGTAGCCTAAGACCATGATAAGTCTAATATATTTTGTGTCAGTAAAGATAACAGGACATCACTCACCTCAGTAGTTTGATTTTGAGCACCAAATTGCCCCCCTGTGTATGTGAATCATGTAAATGCACATAAATTGATTGCAAGACAAAAACAAAACAATATGAATAAATCTCATAGAAATACTCAATAGTCAATCTAAATACTGTACATACATCACGTTGCATGGTTCCTGTAGCTTTATTGAGGGAATGTTGTCTTGAATAAGGTGGTGGGTTACCAGTCTTTTCAGTTAGGGCAGACATGGGTGTAGCCTTGGAGAGATGATAACGAATGAATGAATGAATGAATGCAACATTTACAAGTATTATTACTAACCTCAAGACCCCAGTATTTGTGGACCTTGATTTGGCATCAAGTCAGACCACTGGACTATGGCAAGCATAAATGTTTCATGAAAAAATTGCAAATGCTTGCAGTGGAGACATCTGTGTCAATGGGTAAGTCCAATGTCAAAAAGACAGCACATGAGCAAGCATAATTGCATAAATCATGAAAACTTTGCAGATAATGATCATCCCTTGTTACTTGACTGTTCTGAAATGGAAATGTGTTCAGCCATACAGAGGTATGAGGGTCACTTCTATGTAGTTTTTGGTGTTAAACTCATATGCGATATGACTGATCAGAACTTGTATAGTAAAGTGACATTTAAACTATCGGTAGACTTCATAGATATCCATGAAATATTTAGATGCGACACGATCAGGTAACTTTTACATTAGACTTTTACTTTAATAAGTTATTGTCATTCTATTTTCAACAATCATGAAAGGTTGGGTATGAATGTTGAGTCATGTGTTATGAAACAGTCATGAATGCTTTATGACAGCTGCTATGAATATGTTAGGTACCCATCCATGAAATTACACCGAATTGTTAGGCTGTTCATCCATTATACTTAAATGTTTTCACTGCAGAATACTTATGGTCTGTTCAAAATAATCTTTTATCAAAAAATATTTAAATAGTCAATCTTAATACCGTACATACATCATGTTGCATGGTTCCCGTAGCTTCATTGAGTGACGGTTGTCTTGAATAAGCTGGTGGGTTACGAGTCTTTTCAGTTAGGGCAGACATGGGTGTGGCCTTGGAGAGATGAGTTTCAATCAATCAATCAATCAATCAATCAATCAAGCAATGCCACATTTAAAAGTATTATTTATTACACACTCAAGACCCCAGTATTTGTGTACCTTGATGTGACATAATCAGGTAACAGGTGCCCCAGTGCAACGGTCACATAAGTGTCAATGAGCAAGCCCAATGTTAAAGAGACAGATAATAAGCGAGCATAATTGACCTTTCCGCAAACTCCTCCCACCTTAGCAACACCTTGCTATATCAGTCAAGCTTTCACGTCTCCCAGGTTCTCAGCATTGGTATGAATGGCGTGGCAACATGTTTTCAACCGTGTCAATTTCGGCTTTACCCAAAGAAATCACAAGCAATTTTTGGAAAAACGGCAAGATCTCAGATCGAAGCAGGCAAAAGGGTCTGCAATATGCTTATGAAGGCTACATCCACGACATTACATGCCGTGTTTGTAGCCAGACAAATGAGTTCCAGATAGAGGCACCGGTAGGCTATAGCTGCGACTGGATTCGGGTTTTCAGGTGTGGGTTGCCCATCAACAAAATGCTGCAATGACATTGAGAAACATCAGCGAAAATAAACTTACAGCTGTTATGCTAAGGCTAACAGGTTCATTCCAGCTATATGTATGTGTTCTATTATCTACACAGTTGCCGATACTCAAACATGACAGGTGGTAAAACTGACGTTTTCGATGCAGTGAGCGGATTTTAGCAAGATTAATATAGCTTCTTAGCTACCTTGGAACAAACGTAGGTGCTTCTGTTTATGTTGCTGACATTCAGCTGATGGGGGGTCGTCCACATTGTTTGATCCACAGCAGGCATTTCTCTCTCTGGGGCTTGGGTTTCGGGAAGGGATGAAATTTTACCCCTCCCTCCAGCCTTTTTGGATATCGGCTGTCAGAATTACACACGCCATAAGCACAACGTTTCATTTTCTCTTCTTGAGTAGACGTCTCTCTCATAGACTTCCATTCATCAAAATGGCTAGCTTGACTGAAGTCCCGAGCTTAGTAACCAATTGCTATGCTATGATTGGTCAGTTACCGTTTTGGGGGTTTGGTCGTGGAAAGGTCAATTGGAATGTTTCGTTCAAAAAACTAGTGAATTGCCTGTAGAGGGGGAGTGGCTAATTAGAGTGGTAGAAGTCTACTGAGCTTCATTTAACCACATGGTGGTTAAAGGAGAGTACCAGATTGAATTCAAACATGTTGAAAGAGCTTGCTAATGCACTAGTTAGTGAGTGGAACAAAATAATTTGGTACAGCACAGACCGAGTGCGAACGCAGAAGCGAACAGGCACTTTACACTGAATCAATGGGACCTGACTATTGGAAACCGAAAGTAAGATCTGAGGTTACATTGACTCAATGTTAAGTGTTTCGCGTTCGCGTTAGGTCTGTGCTGTTCGAAAATCTTTCATTTCATGCGAAATATATTGCTGTTAGAAGGCTCGTGGTAGCCTGACATAGCCCGACCATAATACTGCTGTTCATCCGTATTCATGGTCTGGAGGTTCTTTAACCTGACGCGATTATACTGCGGGATGGGAGGGCATTCACTTCTGGTTTGAAACGATTGGACAGCTCGTCTAATCAGCTTCGCTTATTGGCCGGTAGACTCTCTACCGATGTAAACACGCCCCAGAAGACCGTTCCCAGACCATGGATACAGATGAACATTAAACTTACTCCGCTATATTGCTTTAAGTACCCTGACTCTAGTGGATTGGTAGTCTAGAAGTTGCGGGTTCGAATACTGGCTGCCACCGTTGTGCCCTTGAACAAGGCACTTAACCCAAAGTTGCTTAAACTTACTCCGCTATATTGCTTTAAGTACCCTGACTCTAGTGGGTTGGTAGTCTAGAAGTTGCGGGTTCGAATACTGGCTGCCACCGTTGTGCCCTTGAACAAGGCACTTAAACCAAAGTTGCTTTCGAGGAGACTTGCCCTGAGGTAATTGTTGACAAATGTGAGTCGCTTTGGATAAAAGTGTTTGCTAAAGGCATAAATGTAAAAGTTACGGGGTCATCTTTATGTAGTTTAGCTCCCAGTGTTCTTATATGTGACTCACTCATGTAAATATGACTTACGATAACTACTCATCCAAATTATCAGTCTGCTCATCCATTGCTCTCAAATGTAGATGTGTTCACTGCAGAATTCTGTGGTTGTACAATTATCTCTGTTCAAAGATAAATAGATAGATAGATATCTAATCTAGATATTGTACATACATCATGTTGCATGGTACTCGTAGCTCCACTGAGTGAGTGTAGTCCTGGATAAGGTGGTGGGTTACCAGTCTTTTCACTTGGGGCAGACGTGGATGTAGCCTGATGTGTTAAAAAAAGAAGAAGAAGAAGAAAAAGGCACATTTATAATACACTCAACACCTGCACTTTAATTCCTTACATGAATCAAAATAAAAATGCCTTAAATCTGTTTAAGTGCAATGGGTCATATGCTGCTGAAAAATGATCAGACAGCTTATCCAAGACATTACACTTCCACTGCATTATACCTACGGTGTGTACTCATCTCTGTTCTAAGTAATGTTTTGTCAAAAAAATCTTTGGATTTGCTGAGATTTGACTTGAATCATAGTGTTTACAAATGTATCAGGAGATTATTGCCCACTGGCAGGCAAAATAATTGTTAAAGGTCAAAATAAGTGTTGGCTACATCCATCTTCTGGAAGTACCTATACCAAAACTAAAAACATATTACAACTAACATCTTTCATCAAACAGATTAGGGACTGTGCAAACCTATAAGCACCCAGGTAGAGAAGTCTGAAGAAAGTCTATAGTCAAAAAACACCCTATCCAGAGCATACTAAAAACTCTAAAAAGTAAGTATTTTATGTTTCTTTGTTCTTAAATTTGTCAGTAGAATGTCTGGACCAATCAATGTGATAGTGAGCCATAACTCCAGACATGTCCTGCTAGAGAAACATGCAAGGCGGTTATTGTTGTGGGATGCAGGTGCCTATTTTATACCATCTTGATTTTTTTAAAATCTGGACCAACCAACCTGCTCATCTGGGTCAGCAGAATACATATCAACATCATCACCACCATCACTAGTTGTTTGCTTCTCCTGTTAAGATATAAGCATTTAGAATTACAGTTAACAAAAGCACGATAATGTTATATTTAAACCTCCTGCGCCAGTCTACTGCCTGGTTATTGTTATTCTACTGTGGCGCATGCACGCCCCCTCTCTCTCCCTATGTGTATTTACTTCCCTGCTCATTCCTTCAGTAAAGTTGTGCCCGACTACCCACTCTCTCTATCTCAGCTGTGAGTTATTCCCAATTACTGGCGTGATCCCACCGCTGCCACCACGCCAGTAATTGGGAATAACTCACAGCTGAGATAGAGAGAGTGGTAGTCGGGCACAACTTTACTGAAGGAATGAGCAGGGAAGTAAATACACATAGGGAGAGAGAGGGGCGTGCATGCGCGACAGTAGAATAACAATAACCAGGCAGTAGACTGGCGCTGGAATTTATCTTAGTGCACACATTTAATGAACAGGTTATATGAATATGGAGTTATTCGTGTTGCGGTTTCAGTATTCTAATTAATGTTTCCTATTTATGCCTGACAAAAAGAAACCTAACCTCAATCACTGCGTGATTATAGGCTATAAAGGGAATTTCAAATAAATATAAAATACAGAGAAGGAGAACAGAATATGAATTTACCTTTATTTGAACACAAAAATAACAAAATAGGAGCGCTATTCCCTACCAGTGTGTCAAAAGCCGTGCATGTTCAAAACGAAACAAGCAATCACAAGAAGCGGGCTGTAATTGTCAGAAATTCTGCAGGAGCAAGCGCAGGAATCACTGGCTTGTCTCAAATCAAGCACTTGTACAGTTGGATCACACTGACAACAGAACAGTAATCAATCTGAAAGTTTAAAGATTTGTACTGACTAAGGCACTCCCAGTTTAAAAAGTCTTTATTTAAATGACCAGTCCTTACATGGACAACTTAAAAACAAGGCCCACGCGTAGCGGCATGAGTGCCTTCTTCACTGCCCTGAGGACTAAAAGAGCACCCAAAACCAAAAAACTGAAAAAACTTGGATAAGAGCACGCCATTTTCTATGAAGCTAAAGCAATCTGAAAGTTTGTTTGATATGAATTAGGCGATTTAAACGTCCCCTCCTTCTATACTATTATGAAGCAGTGATCCATTTGGGACAGCACTGAATTTCAAAAAAGCACACTGACAGCAAATGCTTGGGTGAAGACCATCTACTCACGTTGTCCCAAAACAAACGTGGCAACGCTGGTTACTAGTTACCGCCGGCGCCATCTTTGGAACATTCCCATTTCTCTTCCCTAACACTAGCACTCGTTTTCGAGTTCCCTCCAAGATGAGACACCCCTCGATTGTGTAGTGAGAAGTGCAGATCTTCCCCTAATAAATGGGACAACACTTCACGTAAAACGTTTTCACCTGTTTCACGCGTCTGAACGGATATAAGGCTCTAAACCGGCATAAACTGATCAAAATCCGTCATCCACAAATTATCATTGAGAAAATCACCCACATGAGAGGATCTGGTAACTCTGTTGAAATATCGATCTTTTTAATAGTCATGTTTTGACACACCAGTGCTGAATTCAACTGTATTTACATCAAACTAAGATATCCCGTCATAAAAAAATGTGTATACATGCTTAATTGCAACTGTAGCTATCTTTTTGAAGTTCTTATCCAGAGCTGAGACAACGGGACACAGCTCGTGCATTCGGACACAGATCGGGTACCGACACTCAATCTTTTTGTTTAGCTGATTGAGTTCGCAAAGAATCGTGGGTAATTTCATCTTCACTTCAACTTCACTTCGTTTGAAGTCTGCACCCGACCTCCCTCCGTTTGAAGGGGCGATTTGAAGGGTCCTGAAAGTATTGGGACACCCTACACTTACACGTGAACGCACAAACCGAGTGTTAGGGACAAAATCGAGGGGAAGTGATAGTAAAGTGATAGTAATGGGACAGGGCCTTTGTTTTGGGTATGACGCATTGAAGCACCTACTGTATTGGCCCGAATATAAGACCAAATAAAGAGACCAAATTGCCCTTTAAAGAAAATAATCTTTGTGAAAACTCACTGGGAAACATTATATAGGGCAACTGTATCATAACTTCTGGATAAATTTGTCACATTTAAATTGAATAAATAGTGCCATGTGAAAAATAATTTTCCATGAAAGTGCTAACAATTCCATGTGCTTTAGGCCCCGTTCAGATTGGCATCCCAAATCCGATTTTTTCATATCCAGATTGTATCTAGAATTGATTTCGGGTGGTCTGAACAGCAGAAAACCACATGAATTCCGATTTTTCCGAATCTGTTACGCCCTACATACCCATGTGGTGTCAATTGCGATTCATATCGGATATGCTGCGATCTGAACCGCTTTTCCACATGGGATAAGATTTCACCGTGTCACTTGCGTCATTTGTCACGTGACACAAACATCAACACGTGGAATGCAGATGGACGGAAGTGAGAGATCAATGTTAATTCTCCTTTTAAAAAATAGTATCGTTTGCTATAACAACGTGTCAGTGCGCGTCATGGATTTGCCGCAAGTTGGAGTTTACCTCGCGTGTGGAAAGCAAGGTTTACCTCGCGTGTGGAAAGCAACGTCAGTGAAAGTTTTCAACCACGCATCAGAAAGGCAACTAACAGCTGTGCTGGACTGCATTGATGCACTGAAATAAAGATGAGTAACGCTATTCTTCCATCTCTGACACTTCCTTGTTACTTGTGGCTGTGTGCTACGGCCCCACTTAACCATCTGAGAGAGAAACAACCAACATTCTGCCCTCCGCGGTTTTGTTTATTATTTGTGGGCATGATGCGTCAGGGTACCATAGTAACCCACGTGGATATGGCAGGTGATTAGCGGACATGGAGATCCGATATGACAAGCAATGTGAACACGGTCGATAGACAGATCTGATGTTGATCAGATAGTCATGGAAGTCTGACTGTATGACAGCATATATGCCAAAGGAGAGGCATTAAGCTCGTTCGTGTTCAGAGTCGGTACAGCTAGAGGCTGTAGCCAGAACCAGCGAGATCTACGGAAATACGTCGGTGGGAGTGGAAAAGCATGGGGGACAAGGTGGACAACACAGCTGCAGCTGGCTGAAGCCATACAACACGTGAACATGGACGTGATGTCGGGAGATATCGCGGAAGTTTGTTTGCACTGAAAACAGCTTGAATCCCCTCATTTCACCATTAAAATGAACGTGATAACTGGCGAAATAAATATAATGTTGCTTAATAAATTATTGTTGCAATGCAAGAGGAACAGAGTTGTGTTTGAAGGTGTTTTGTTAAAAATAGTAATGTGGTATGAAATGCTTATTTGAGATGGCAAACCAAGTCATGCTGGAGAGTAATAAGGCTATTTCATTGGGCAAAACTTGCATACTGCTTAGCAGAAGCTCATTCAAATAAGCCCATTTTCAGTGAGTACAACGTGGTTGGTGTCATATTTGTCATGAGGAGTTTCAAACCAATCGGAATAATGAGTTACGTCATGGGGGTGGGATGCATCCTCTTGCAGCCGAGAAAAAGGAGATGCGGGTTTCGGCTACAGCCGCCTTGTTACCGCGAGTTTTGAGTGACGTGCTGTGGGCGTATTTTGGTGACGCATTCACAAGCTTGGTGAAGTCAGCCGGAAGTCGGACACCGCGTCTAACCACAATGCATCGCTTGGCTGCAGCCGGCTGAAGGCGGCTGTAGGCGGCTTTACATCTCAAACACGCCTATTTTGCTAGCCTGGCATGCCTCCCAGTGACGTAACACCTTCGGCGAACCAATCAACTTTGAGCAGCTCCAACAGCTCTCAGTCCTGTTAGCAAGCAGTTCCCTTCGCGTCACATACGTCAGAGGAAAGAGTGGTGTGATTGGTTTAGCTTCAGCACAGCATTTTCTGACATCAACCAGTAGCAAACCGAGGAATTTGAGGGAGGTGGGTCAACCATGCGCTTTGAGAAACATTTGTTGTAAAGGCTCTTGGTCAGACCAAAGTCTCGTAGAGCTTTGAAAGTCGATGGCAAACAGGCTAGGGTTTTGCCCCCCTGTCACTCACGACTGTGTGATATTCTATTCTCTCATCTCCACTGCACAGTAGCCAAAAAGATTTCCAGCCTTTCTTTCCAACATGTGTTGGCATAGAAAAAAGACTGTCCTTTTAATGAGCATTGCCTGCCAGGTAAACAGCAGGGAGTTTCCTTTACTTAATAAGCTACTGCTATAACAGCTTCTCCTTGAAGTCTGTGTAGGTGCCTGAACAAGACCCAGTCATGCAGTGCAGCACAGCGCATACACCGCTGCATGGACAGTGTGAACTTCGGTTTCTCCCGACTTTGTGCGCATTTGAGCACAGTAGCCTATCTCGATTGTGATATTAAATGTGCATGTGAACGCAATTATTTTAGACCACAAATTTTTGAAGACAAAATCTCTGTCTATTTTTGTCTAGTCCGCGATTATAAGACGACCCCTGTTTTTTTGCAAGGAAGAATATATCGTCTTATATTCGGACTAATACGGTATTTTGCATCTACGCAATAGATGACGTTGATTACTTGCCCCACCCCTTTGTTTATCTTACCAACTAACTCATTTGTTTTTCTACAATAGACTGCATAATGCCAACATATTTGAGGATACATAAATAATTTCAACTAGAAAAGCACTCGGAGAGCGCAGACCTCCACCAAGGCAATGTGGTCACAGCTATAATATTACCAATATAATATATTACCAGCAAACGCCCGTCCTCCCACCTGCAATCCCCCCACCCCGCCAAATTCTCTCCCTTCTCCCACATCACCCCTCTTGACACTAAATTGCATATGCATGAATTTCCATTGATCACCAACTGGCGGCGCTAGACCCTGCAAAGTGGACAGATGTTATCAGGACAGGGTCCTGACTCCATATACCAAGCTGGGTTATGATATGTTGAACCGTTGCCAAGATATAATGTTTGACCACCAAATATAATATTTGACCAGTTGCAGGGCTAGAGAGTGCAACATCCTTTTTTTCCTGGTCAGGACCGGGTGAAGAGTCCATATACCAATTTTGGATGTGATACGTCAAAGCATGACTGAGCTATGAGGTCACTTCCTGTTTGGTGACTTTACCGTAAAATTTCATTGGCCGTAGAAGGCGAGCACTTGGACTTTTGAACAAAACAATGGATAAGTTTTACAAGACATGGTCCAAAGATGATGTGTACCAAGTTTCGTGTGAATCAGATAAAGTATGGGTCAGTGGAAATGTTAGTTTCACTTTTGACTAAATCCACTCCAAGGGGGTTCTGAATCACCGATCACCACCAAAATTTAATCAGTTCTTCCTTGTCCCAATACATACGTTGTCCCAACATTTCATCCAAATCTGTGCAGTACTTTTCGAGTTATGTTGCTCACAGACAGACACACACACACACACACACAGACTCACACACGGACAGACACACACACGCCAAGCAAAACATAACCTCCTTGGCGGAGGTAATCAGACATTTGCAAAAGCTTTCAGTGTCACATAAAAGAAACTAAACAAGAGGAATTTGGACAAAAGACCAAGGCTATTTCACACTTCATAAAGCATAGGCTTCAAAACTATGTAATAAATTACCAAAAAACAAAGAGTGATCAGACAATGCTTGATAGTAGCCTACATCAGTAGGACTTTGAACCCTCATCATAACATTACCTGTAAGAGATCAAAAGGGCGACATAGGCGATAAACAATAGCAACAGCACAACACTTAACCTGACCATGTGAATAATTGTTTTAATCGTAGGCCCTTTTATGTGCTTCTGGGAAAAACTGCTCAATATTTTGCCCCGTCAGGCTACTCACATGGTCTCCTGTTTGGCCTGGATCAATTTCCATGTCATCTTGTAAATCACTCATTTTCACCTGTGTTGCAAACAGCAATTTTATTAGAGTATCATACTGTAGTAGGACCTGTTTAACCTCTTTTCCTGCTCCTCTGAAAAAGCCTACACTTGAAAATGTTTAGGCTAGACCCATTTGAAACCAAGGTTCTTTCAACATTTAAGCCTATGATATTTTTCAATGCTGAAATTAATAGGTTACACAGCAAACTTGCTTCATGTTGGCTAGGCCTAGGCATAGGCAACAGTAAACCAAAATTGCTGTGCAAAATAAGATAACTTTCGTTCCGGTGGCTGACAAAATGTGGTAACTCGCAATTAACTCGCTTAATGATCAGTTTGTAGCATTGATGCTATTGATGCTATAATTGACTATAGTGTCATATTTCGTCACCCTACACGTACACGTAGGCTATATTATCTGTGACCCTACACATTACACATACTGTAGGTTAGCTTATTAAATGATCTCTAGACTCGCGGTAGGTTATGAAACTGTGCCATTCTTGTTGAGAGGAATAGTTGATGTAAGCTAGCCATGGCCCATGCCAGACGCTGGCTAAGACACTCACCATTATCGACTGTCTACTGAACAACTAATTTCGATTATTTAGCATTTGATATAAGTGAAACATCGGCTACTTACACTCGCGTTGCCAGACAAGTAGTTTTCTTGTGATTCCTGTTCGGGCGGTGTGGATTCATAACTTTACTGGAAACGAAAGTGAAACGAAAGCACTTGACTGAACCAGGAAGCAGCTGCTCGCACAAAATCTGGCTTTTGTAATAGTTAGCTAGCCTACATCATGGATCAAATGCATGTGCAAATGAAATGAAATGATATGCCTTGCCTATTCATCATATAAGCCTATGTTTCCTCTCTGTCTGATGTTCGTCTTCCCCTGATTTAATCACCATTTGCACAGTGGTGTGATAATATAAAATATTGTCTGGCTCCATTTTAATTTATAGTCCAGTTCCTTATGTTATTTTGTCGGAATTTTTTTGGGGGGATTATGAAAATCATACATTTTTGGAAAGGTAAAGACTGAGTCAGAAAATCCATGTTTGCATTTGCCCAGATGTCTTTGTGAAGGAATATATGGGAATAATATTAAATTCCCATTGAAATCAATGGGACTGGTTGTGGATTTTGAGGGAAAATAGGCACAACTACATTTTGATATCTGAAGCGAACGGGAAATGAATTCTAGCCTGACATAGCCCGCCCATAATACGAATGTTCATCCGTATCCATGGTCTGGGAACGGTCCTCTGGGGCGTATTCGGTAGAGAGTATACCGGCCAATAAGCGAAGCTGATTAGACGAGCTGTCCAATCGTTTCAAACCAGAAGTGAATGCCCTCCCCTCCGCAGTATAATCGCGTCAGGTTAAAGAACATCCAGACCATGAATACGATGAACAGCTTATGGTCGGGCTATGTCAGGCTAAATGAATTCATCCTACATCCCATACATTTTCTTAAAGCTTACACCCTCAGGATGTGAAATAACATGGCAAGGTGTGACAGTGAGGCATGCCCCACCCTCCTCGTTACAATAAAGCCCAAAATTGAGATAATTTATTTATTTATTTTTTTTTTGGCTGTTTATTATGACATTTATGCCAGTGGCATTTAGGGGAAACATGTTAGACCCCATAAAGCATATATTTTCAGAATTTCACCTATAAGTTTTTTTTTTGTTTGTTTTTTTTCCCCCTCCTTATTTTCAGGCTTATGCCTATTTTGGGGGAAAATTTAAAATTCTGTGCATTTTTCATACCGAAGTCCCTATGGAATGTAGGCCTATAAAAGTCCTTCACTACCCATGAATACAACAATTTGTATTAGTAATATAGGTACAGTATAGCTCATTTGCATACCACAATTAATTTACAGAAAAACTTGTAATACAAAAAAATGCTACTTTTTATGTATAGGCCTACTTTCATATAAAGTTTTATTTTGATTGGACTAGGAAAAAAATAAGCCTATATTGAGCCTATTGAGATGTAGGCCTATTGTTTTATAGGCCTATTGGCCATTTTTTAAACTTCAATATGGCCACAATATATATCTGAGTAAATGCAAACATTGATTTTCTGATTCCTTAGAGACCTTTCCAAAAATATATAGTTTACCTAATCCCCCAAAAAATTTGACATAAGGAGCTGGACTAGGCCTGTTTAGCACCTTTCAAAATTATCAGTCACCTTATTGTTAAATCAAATACATGTAGATCATACAAAGGCAAGATTAGACCAAAATAGGCCTGTTCTAGTTTTGCACTGCTGACTATTTTCATCTGAATCCTTCTGATTACCCCGACTGTCAATAGACTTTGTGTGCATTGTAATATAGCCATCAATGTGGCTGACAAAGTAGCAGTGAAATTTACTTTGAGCTATAGGCCTAGATCTTTTAATATGGATGAAAGAGGACAAAGGCTAAAGACGAACAATGTAAAAATTTACTCAAAGCAACATAAAAATGTCAGCAGTAGCCTATGGCAATTAACATGTTTCATAACTTCTAGAATTATGCAATATTTTTTACAAACTTTGGGGGTAGTGCATGATATAACAACGAAGGAAACAGTGAGCCTGCCCAAAATGCCAATAATAATACCAATTTGTATTTCATATTCTGAGAGTTTCAAGTTTAAATTATGCATTTCATAATGGTCTACTCGATTACACCTATCAATTCAGAAAAAGGATTCTCATAGGCCTAACCACAAGTAAATTCTCTATGTACAGGGTCATGTCAAGATAGTTGACCATTAATTGTAATGAAGATGAGCTAATTACTGAAATGAACCCTGGGCTGGTGAGGAACATGAAATCAGGTTTATTAGTTAGGCTTACTTTGGATAAACTAATATAAGTAGACCTACACTTTATGGTTATCAATCTAGCTCACCATAGTTTACAAAAGTAGACGTTCCACCAGAGTGGAACATCCTTGACGAAAGTCCTTCAGGAAATTAAAGTCTTCCGTGCACAGAGCCCATTAATGACAGTAAACAACAGGGATACAACTGATCTTCACTGATGAATAATCAAGGGTTTCATCCTCTATTAGATAATCCCTGTTGCGTTTAGGGAAAAATCCTATAAATCCATAACATTGGTGTTGGTAAGGAAAAAAAGAAAGCTAAAATCTAAAATAGTGAACCAGCAGGTAACACTAGGCCTAACTGAGGCATTGGAGCATGGAAATATTTCTGTTAACTGTGACAGTGTGATATGCTGCATTCAGATGTTCCTCATTCAATCCCTTTTGCTCTCAGCTCTTCTCTCACTCTCTTTAAGAAGTCATCATCTGGGTATCCACCACTAGGAAAGACAAATAAACACTCCTTAAGACCAGTTTGATACATAATGAGTATGTTTACTGGAGGTGAATAATCTAATTATTCAACCAATTATTCCATTCCAGTCGGAGTTTATGAATGCATTGCCTTGAATACTGTGCAACTTGTAATCACTATAATCAAAATGTCCATCATGCAAACAAATAATGGGATTTTTCTATCATCATTCACCTTACTCTGATTAGAAATGATCATTTAACTGGAGATAAATTAGAATCAGATTTTGCACTTCATGTAAACGCACTCATTTGGAATCACTTGAACAGAAACTTACTATGAATTACAGAGACATCTACAGTTATTCCTTCAGTTTACTGTAAATCCAAAGCAACTTTACTTTTGTTTTGAACACAAACATCTTGACTCTTGGTTACCTACCCCTGTGGGCCACCATGAGAGTTGGTTTTGTGATGGATGCCATTCCAGATCACACAGTCATCCCCTCCGGTTGGTGAGGTCCCAACAGTAAAGACCAATCCCTGGTCAAAGGCCTTCCTCAGCAGTTCAAGCACCTCTCTTCCTTCTCTTATGGCTGGTAAGTATGCTGTTAAGTGAGCCCCTTTGAAAGGTTTGCCAGGATTGGGATGATTCATCTAAATATTATAGTAGAAGAAAGAACACAATTCATCATAGGCTATATTGATTGACAAATAATATCACACTAAACTACCACAACAAAACTGCTTTGTTTAGTGATCAGATTGTGAACAGAGAACTTTATACTGTTCTGGCTGACTGCCATCGGCTAGTGTGCTTCAGAGTTCTCTTAGTTTCTTTTTGCCAAGATCTTTCATAAGAAGCCTACTCTGTAGACAAGTATGTGACATGCCATAGGGCACACACTTCTTACCGACTGAATGCCACTGGGAATATGATATGTTATGAGGATGGTATCACATCTTTTAAATCCTGGAAGGGTAGATTTCTTGAGTAAGTATGTCATAGTTCCATCTGGCTGGTCTCCTTCAACTTTCTGAAACACTTTCCTACATAGAGGGCAGTTGGGCCCCAGGCTCGCTACCGATCGTCTCAGGCAGTCCTTACAAAAAACATGGCCACATGATAACCTCTCCTTATTCTTAAACTCATCCATACAGATAGGGCAGTTATATTCAGCTCCACTTCCTCCAGAAAACGTGTTGCCATCACTATATGGCAGTGCAGCTTCTTTTCCCTTCATATCTTGAGCTTTATATGCCTTTGAAATGCCTGGTTCCCCTGTGCCACCACCATAAAGCCCTGTCTGGTTAACTTTAAAAAATGCTTCTTTATTCCACCCTAACACATTTCCTCCTTTTGATGCTTCATTTCCCAAAACTTGCCCCTGTGATATACCACCGTCATGTCCATGAGCTCTTCCCCTATCTGTTCTCCTGTGCTCTTCAATATCTGCAGATGTTGCCCCACCAGAAGCTGCTTCTGTTTCCTTCTTTTTCACTCCATCCTTTGCAGGCATGTTACTCAGGAATTCAGTTGCTTGGTCGTATCCAATCATGTGCTTGTGTTTTTCGTCAAAGACAGGTCCCCCTAGTTTCTTTTCAATTTCTCTGACTGCGAAATGTAGATGATCTGGAAGGCCAATCATCATCCAGACACCATTGGTAGCAGTGCCCTCCCTGACAACAAGAGATGGATTCTGTTCATGAATGTCCCTCAGGTAGAGTTTAACCATCTCTGCTTGAGTGTGGGATACATTTCGCAAAGGGCAGCACATAGTTGACGTGACAACCTTTTGGTAAAGAGACATCAGTGCTCTGATTCCATTCACCTCCAGACTGTGAGGGTGATTCCCTACAACCCTAACTTTCACCTCATCCTTTAACCAGCTCTCCTGCACAGCAACTCCAAATTTAGTCTGAATGTTTTCTATTTGAATTTTGAAAGTCCCCCTCATGATCTCCCAGTGGGTGTGACTCATAAGGATCTCATCTGTCAACAGAGGGTCCTTGAGAGCATCCAAATTAACCTCTTTAAGCACATTTCTGATTGGCCTCTCTGAAGTAGAATAACCTATGGTAGGTTTTACATGCCCTCTGAGGTTCTGGCCAGATGCATTTGGCATTGGAGCTTCTCTCTGTAAATTTCCCTTGGATTCTTTGTGCAAATCCTTAGAGGCCTTTGGCTTGGCTCCTTTGCTCATACTGGGCTTACCCATTTTAGTTTTCATATCTAACATTGCCTGTACTGTGGTAATGTTTTTTTCTGGCCCAAATAGACTCAAGTGCTGTCCGGACATATTGAGCATTAGTTTTCTCTCCTCCCGTAAAATATACTTCATGAAATCTGTCATGATTCCAGAATCTTGGTGCACACCTGGTAGGGAGATGATCTCAAGATCATTAGTGCATCTTTGGAAAAGGTTTGCAAATTCCTTACAAGCATTTGCCACAGAGTCACTGGTAGCATCTTTGTCAGCTTCAATACGCACAAAGACATCACTTTGGACTTTGACTTTATATTTACTCTGGAGTCTTTCCATTTCTTCTCTATGTACTTGATTCATGTACCAATAATGTGCAAGAGGAACTCCTATTTCTTGGTTGGCATTGGAGTGTGTGTTTTGTGATACACTGCCTTTTCCATTGGTTGCTACAGTCGGTGCCACTGGGAGAATGATCTGGGAAAAAACACCAGCAAACTACATTATTATTGGCACCAATGGTTAAGATGACTAAAAAGAAGAATAAAACTAATCTTGTCAGTATGTACTTTCGGTGAAAAGGTAGAGGACATATCCAAACTTGAACAGAAGCAAAATAAAAGAAAATATGTGTAATAGAACAATAGACATTTTAGACCAAAAACAATGAAAAAAAGACATGAAAGTCTTTAAGAAATCTCCCTAGCTTTGAGGCATGTACATAAGCAGACACTAAACGGTTCAGGTTGAATCTGCCTCTGCCAAAGTTGACCTACTAAATGTGGGTAATGATCAACAAGCTGGACAATGAACTGTAACTTATGTTCAGCTCAACAAAAACTGGGCAAATAACTCAAGCTCAAACTCTCCTGGTATCAAAATCATAGGGAAACAATGTGCTAAATAGGAGAATGGCCAAGAGAGAATGTAGGAGTTTAGGGTCTGGATTCTAATGAATTTAGTGGAATTATCTTCAATCCCATTTTTATAAACTCCATATAAACTACCGGTATATGTCAAAATGGCAAAAGTAAAGTTGTATTTTGGCAAAGGATGGCTTTACAATAGGCTAATTCAGGAGATACAACAATCGTGGCACAAGTCTTTCTATGTGAAAAAAATATTGTTTCTTTATGATGCATTATTTTTTTTACTCCAAATTCCCTTCGAGTTTGGATTTTCCACCCAGCGTTTTAATTGTGATTTTAAGAAACAGTTGGTAGATTAAGCTTTGTATGTGTTGAATAGTCAACTTTACCAGGATTAAAAATACTGGATTGTGATGTATGTTATTCAATTAATATGATATAATAATATGCTATTATAGCTCAGACCGCTGAAACAGGGTGAGCTACTACCTGTACCTCTGGCGTAGATGTGTCTGCTTCAGGTGTTGCCTGCTCTGGTTCTTTTACTGATGTCGATGACTCTGATACGTCTCGATGAAAGTCTAATGTGATGATCCGGGAGTCTTTTAATTTCAGCTGGGCAAACTGCCGGTCCAGAACAATATCAAGTGCTGTCAGGGGAAAAAAAAACATCTTTGCATTACATTTTGCAATGTCAAAGGTATATTTACTTCCATTTACCACCATGCATAACAATAGACATAGACACAACATAGACCTGGGGCACAAGATCTGGTGGCCTTACCTGTGGATGGATAGATTTCAACTTTAGCACATTCTGTAGCATCATCAAGCTGCAGGCTTTCAATTTCCACCGAAGAGCCCAAGTCTTTCCTTAACCACGTCTGCAGTGCTTTCCTTAATGCAAAGTCTTTCCTTGGAATATGCCCCCCTGGCCACCTCACCCTGACATGTAACACAGCTGTGCCGAGAGCCAGAGGGGGGCCGAGGGGACCTTTCCTGTCAGCTCATTCTCTGGCAAATATAGGTCCTGCACAGACAGACATATCCAGGATATAATAGTGGCTACACTTTGTATGTCCTTTTAAAGTTGAGAAAAGTGGGTTTACATGCAGACGTTTGGCATGCATAAAAGTTATAGCCTAAGCATGTATCCAAACTGCACAGCCTACTACCAAATGTTTATTTATAGCCTAGCCTACTTCAAGAACAGCATTGCCAAGAGAAAGACCATTACAGCCTATATGGCTACTGTACTGTACATACACCATCTTGTGAGTCTGACGTGTCAGTGCGTTGTTGTGGGTTCATTGTGTAGGTCTACTCAGAAAAGCCTTGGACCTATAGTCTTTGATAAAGAGAACTTCATTAGCGTTACCACAGAATGCTAAGGAACAGACATATGCAGAACCAAACGTTTAACTCTCAATTGTTTTTCTTTGTCAATGTAACTTTGAAGCATTACAGTTTTTTAATGTAATCTTGGACTAGCCTAAGGACGAACCACACACTTCAACAACAATTCATTCGACTTCCAAAGCCTACCTGTGACGCAGGTGAGCTATTGCTAAAAACAACAAAAAATAAATACACTATCACAAGGTCATCGTGGATGTTTCATTTTCTACCGCACAAGACAGACACTTTCTGTCATTCATGTCGACACCATTTTGCGGTCTTTGCTGTGTACTGACGCGAGTTTTAAAGTACGCGAACAGAAACGAAAGTAAAAACAGTTGCTGACTATTTTACTGTCTGGTCATTGGACCAAGGCGTGACTTTGTGACAGCCTAGGTAAATCTGCGTTTCCTACTCTTGCCTTGCCTTGCCTAGGTTTCATAGGATAGGCGTATTTGATAGGCTAGTGACATAACTGATAAAAACACATCTTTATTCCATTTTTTTCCCCTCAAATTGAAAATGATAGGCCTATCTAGGTTATCTGATATCTGTTTTTTTTTTTTTTCAATACAAAATAGCCTACCTGTACAAAAAACAGCCAACTTTATCTTAAGTTTTATCTCTATCAATATCAAAATTATTAAACTACTTGCAAAATAAAAATAAAATCCTTTAATGTCTAATTTAATGTCTATTTTCTGTGCAATTTGGAGTGTGCTAATTTCTTTCTTTCTTTGGCACAAGGAATGCATGGATTCCTTGGTCTTCACAAAACTTAAGGAAAAGTAACTTAACACATTTACAGCAAGTGTTGATCCTTGGGCAACAACTATATTGTGAGTTTTTCTTTATTAGTTTCTTTGAAGCCATCCACATTGCCGCTAGGGTATAGGCCTATACGTCAAGATTTATAGGCTAGAACTTTACAGCCTACTTTCAGTCTTTACCACAGCAGACCTCTCCTTTAAATGAGTTCCAAGCTTTGGGTCTGACAGACCATCAGAGTGTAGTAAAACAAAACATGTCATAAGATTCAAGAATATATTGCAGACTCACCAGACACACTGCAATGACCTGTCAATCTATAATTGCAAGTTTTATGTGAACTTGAAAATGTATAGGCTATGTTTCTTGAACCATTGTAATTTAAGAATTTCCATTCAGTTCTATGTCAAAGGGAATGTATTGGCAGGCCACTTATAGTGAATGTCCTTGGCACAGACCATATTAAACAATGTGTTTTTGAAAATGTGGACCAACCTGTTCCCCTTTTGTGAGAGGAACTGGTTGTGTCCTCATTTTAATTTATCTCCACATCCTCTCCACATGAGACTGAACAAAAGGTTAAAACAGCTCTGTTCTCCCATGAAATCTGTGTATGTAAAATATTACTAGCCTAGCAATACACTGTTTGCCTCTACTATGACCACGACCTGTCGACCTTAAAGGTTCAGGCTCTCAGATAGGCCAACTAATATTTAACAAAAACACGTAATGGATATACAGCGTTGTTTCAGAGATCCGTGAATACTCATACTCCAAAAGTTAACCTTTGCTTCATAGTAGCCTACACCCTTCTGAAGAATCATCTTTTTTCTGTCTTTGTTTACTACAGCAATTTGAGACTAAGCAATGGAAAGGCCTATTGCACCACCTAGTGGCAAGAATCAGTCAGTTTACTACTGAGTTATTGGAATGGAATCTGATGTTATTTGAGTGAGACACAGTATGGGTATTCAATGAATATGCTAAGAAACATAGTAAACATAAACTGAATTTTAAAAAAAGAGTACTTAAAACATTACTGCAAAAACTAGATTATTTGCATAACTGAATTTATTATAAGGATCTCTTTTTTCTGCCCCTGATCTGCTCATATGAGCATTATGTTAATCCACAGAGGGCTGCCATATCTCATCCGTGACCACAAACTGACATCAGAAATACATAGCAAAGAAGCTCTCATAACATGAAACTGTGCTCAAACCAATATTGAGTCTTTATTAGCTATCAAATCATTAGAGATAACAGGGTGAGGCTACATACTGTACAGTATTGTATGCACATTGACATATCAACCATTCATTTTACTCCTTCATTCAATTCCCTTTGTTTTCAGCTCCTCCTTAATCTTCTCTATGTAGTGAGGGTCTGGGTAGCCATTACTATGGAAAAAAAAGAAAATCATCATGATCAGATGTCAAAAGGTCAATGTCAAAATTTTACTTCATGAAAAAAAAAAAATAATAATTTTCTCCAGATTCCTACTGAGGTCATGGAGATTTGAAGAGTTACGAAGCATAAAGATTACGAAGACAAAGGTAGACTGCTGTGCAGACCAAGACATATTATTATTATTATTATTATTATTATTATTATTACTGTTAAAATTCATTTTAAGGATATATTTTCATCTCATACCTCAAAGGTCCTCCATATTTGTTCGTCTTATGTGAAATGCCATTCCAGATGACACGGCCATCCCCTCCAGGTTTGGACACCACCACAGTAAACACGAGTCTCTGTGAGAATGCCTTTTTCAGGAGTTCGACCACTCGTTTTCCCTCAGGACTATCTGGTAGGTAAGCAGTCACTTGGATTCCTTGGAATGGCTTTCCAGGGTTTGGATGGCCATTCTAAGCAAAGAGATGCATTAAAGAAAAAAATTACAATAAAATTAAAACATTTGTCAGAAGACAATCATTTCACTGCAAGAAATTTCACTTTACACAGTCATTTCACTGCAAATTATCTGTCAATCTCCTAAACCAACAGTTTGGACAGTGGGTAAAGTTGGACTGTTTACTTTGTTCTAATTTACATGAGGTGAGACAGTTCATGATGTACTTTTGACTAAGAAATTGTGGCTTAGTTACATAATAAGTAAAAGTCAACTTACTGTCTGCACAGTACTTGGGATGTCATAATTGATCACTATAGTGCCATAAGCAAGAAAGCCTGGAAGACTTTCTTTCTCTGTGTCAATTGACATGGTCCCCTGTGGCTGATTTCCCTCAACATTTCCAAGCCCTTCCCTGCATGCAGTTTGGGTTGCTTCTTGTGGTACGTGAGCTGCATTTTGGCTTACTCCATCTATAGCTGTGACTTCATCCTTTCTTCCGGCTCTTGGCATCTCTTTGATTTTTTCCCGGCACAGAAACCCTTGTTGTGATGTCTCCTTCTCCTAAAGGTTGGGCTAAGGGCAAACTATTAAACTGGTTCTTCACAACTCCCTCAGTTTGTGCCTCTCTTCTGTTTACTTCCATGGAAATGTGTCCAGCTTTACCAGAGCTGTTTCCCTGACCCCTTGAATGAGAAATAACATCTTTTTGTGGAAGAATGTTTCTTGTTGCAAATGCATTCTTTTTCTTTGAAGGGAGGTCTGCTTGAGATCCAGGAGTCCCCACACAATTCTGAATCAGTCTGGTGATATCCTGACAGGCTTTTGATCTCAAATCTGTGCCAGCTCCATTGTTTATGAAGCTTAGTGTTACTTCTGCTTGAATCCTTACGTTGTTTTCTTTCTCTACCACCTCCATCTCTTTCCTATATTTTTGACAGGCAGCCTGGTACTGGTAGAAGGGGACATGGCAGGTTACACCCTCAGACCCTTTCTCCTCAGAAGCTGATGTCTCAGAAGGAACTGTAGGCCTACTATGTGAAGTGCTATTCTTTCCCTGTTCCTTTTGTGTGACTGTTTGACAGAGGTCTGCATAAAACACATTCACCTCCTCAAGAGTTCCCTGCATGGACGAGGCAATGTGCCCCTGTGCTGTGCTTCTTGAACTTCTTCATTACTTCAGCTTGTATCTGAGCGCTAAACTTCTTAACATCCACAACAGCATTCACCTGCATTGGGATCTAGATTAGAGTGAATGAAACAAGTTAAATATACTGATAATACATAGGCTTGACCATGTCATTAATGAAAATCAATGTTTTCATTATTATTATTATTATTATTATTATTATTATTACTTATTCATCATCATTATTATTAGTTGCATTACCTGTACTTGGCCTGAGGAATGTGAAGGGTTTGCATTCCCAGCATTATTTATTATGGCTGGGTGGATCATGTCAGCAGCACTACTATAAAAGTGCACAATGGCCATCTGTTTCAAGTCTTTAAACATCAGACTGAATGACTTCTTGCTCAGTAAAACATCCAGTGCTGAAAATGTGGTAAGCAGGAACAACTTTAGATACAGTAATTCTTTGCCATGAAAGTTTACCCCTTGGATTTCACACCTGCCTAATGGAGAAATCCTGAGTGTAAAAATGTACTGCAATGCCCCCTTGATTTTTGGTGCATAGGCGACCGCATAGTTCATCCATGACTACCCTGATTTGAGGTTACAAAGTGTTATAAGTGGGAAAAGAACAATAATATCTATTACAACATACACAGAGTAGTAAACTGGCTAATAGAATAGTAAACTAAAACAAATGGGGTGAAGTTTTAGCCTGACATAGCGCGCCCACAATACGATTATGGTCGGGCTATGTCAGGCTAGTGAAGTTTAGGCTACAGTCAGTTTCATTTGACTATGCCCCATTCAGTTAATATTGGCCATTGGTCACTTGGTCTAATGCAGTGTTTCTCAAACTGTGGTGGCGCAAGACATCTCTTTGCAATTTACCACCATGCCCCCCGAATTCACAGTCATTTGTCAGATATGCGCACATGACAGTTTATTGAGCTTTCCAATGGTGTTATTTGCTAGTTGCTGTAATGAGGGGTTTGAGAGAAATTGGGCTTTAAATTAGTAACATGAAAAATTCTAACATTAACAAAAATCCTGTACTCGCAAAGTATTCCTCACAGAGATACATGTATTGTGCGCAAATTGAGCCTTCCAGGTGGGGCGCGAAAATGATCTGCCTTCCAAAGTGGGGAATGACACAAGAAGTTTGAGAACCACTGGTCTAATGCATCACTTTTCCTGGCTACATTGACTGAGTTATTAATTTCCTGCCTGATTAAAAAGAAAGGAAAATAAACCATCCAATTCTTACCTGAGAAAGGTGTTATCACCACCTCTGCACATCCTGGAGTTCCTAACGGCTCTAGTTTATGAATATTGCAGCCGATGCCCATTTCATTTGCCAGCGTTGTATTAAACCATGACTGTAAAGCCTTCTGAACCATATGCGCCCACTTTGCGATTTGCGGTATATCATCCTCAGGCCAATCGAGTCTAATGTAAAGTGTACCAATGTCAGGAGGCGCAGTTGGTGCAGTAGTGGTTTCCTGTCCATCTTCGGACAGATACAGGTCCTGGAAAGACACCCCAGAATAGAAACAAGACTGCATTAACAGATAACTGGAAATGTATAACGTCAGCTGAATTAACACGGTGGGTCTAGCGCATGCAACTGCTTGCCAACTTACCTCATCTACCAAATCCATGCGATAATGCAACTCGGATACCTAGTAGGCTAATTTGAGACTGGTAACGTTTTTGGTCGTCTACCTACACCAATGGCACAGTATTTTATTTACTTGAGACTGGTGGCTAAGTGTAGCCCTCAATCTGTTGGTTTCATGAGCACTATGATTACATTCACTTTCGGCAACTACCGTAAGTGAAAGAGCCTGCCTTGGTTGTGAGCGAATCGAAAATGAAACGGTCATTTGGTTGGCAAGCGCCATCATCAGGCGGTCCAACCAGCATAAAGAAGTAGCATGTCACATACGGAGAGGGATATACAAAATATGCAATCAGTTTAAGTAGTATTTTATTTTATTTATTTTTAAATATTTTGGCTAAATCCCAAGCAGGCTCAAATAGGTCCCCTGTTAAGAGTTGAAATTGTATGACTTCTCCGAAGCAATGATTCAGGTAAAATCTAAATCAGTAACACCACACAACTATTTCACAAAGCAAACCTAAGTAATGAGTAATGCTGATAGATGGGCAGCAGGATTAGCTCTGGAATGTGATAACATATCCAAACACTGAGGATGTTAGTTTTTTCTCTATTGGTTTGGCTCATTTCTTGAAACAGAAATTACATTCTCAAAACTCTAAGGTCATTTGGCATAACACTCTTAAGGTTCTGCACAATACCATAGCTAACCTGCAAAAGCACATATCTCTCCCAAAACTGTTCGCCCATTAATTTCTCTCTCATGTCAGTGTCACCCAAAGCGCCACCCAAACTGCAAAGATCTCTCATTTGCTTCTGCTCATTTCTCGAAACAGACCGGACATTCTCCTCACTCTTCAGCTGGATGGTCCGGCAAAACACTATGGATCACCACCAAAGCTCATATCCCTCCCAAAACTGTTCACCTCATGTGCCAAAATGAAGTTTCTGTCTCATTGAAATATTCAGTGCCCCCAAAATGCATCATCCCTTTGGCATTGTGTGAGCACTACAAGTCAAAATGTTTAATGGAATTAAACACAACTCCGAGAAATACAACTCCGTTTTGAACTGCAAGATAGTTTGGAGATTTGTCCCTGTTATTAGAGTGCATTGAAAATGCACTCTATTGTTCTTCGATTTCTTCTTATTAGAGTGCATTGAAAATGCACTCTATTGTTCTTCGATTTCTTCTTATTATTATTAGAGTGCATTGAAAATGCACTCTATTGTTCTTCGATTTCTTCTTATTAGAGTGCATTGAAAATGCACTCTATTGTTCTTCGATTTCTTCTTATTATTATTATTATTCTTCTTCTTCAACTATGTAATTTGGCTCTAACGACTCAACTTAGAAACTTCATTCAAACTTCGTTGCATAGGTCATATTCGGGAAATGTTTGCAATGTCTTTTCTACTTTGTAACTTTTATACTTTTGAAACTATGAAGATTTAAATATTTTTAAATTTCCCATAGACTTAACATTAGCAACCTAGCAACTGTATAGCAACTACTTCAAATATCCTAGCAACTGCCTAGCAACCATGTAGCAACCACTTTCATACTTTCAACTTAGCAACCACCATGGCAACTGACTTGATTTACCTAGCAACCACCCTAGCAACCACTTCACCTACCCTAGCAACAGCCTATCAATCATCTTAGGTACCTAGCAACAGCTTAGCAACCACTTCCATAGACTACAATCCTCTCACTTAAGACTACAGATTCAGTTCAACTTCCGGATGTCATCAACTATGCGTCCTCCCAGCTGGTTCCTGTCCGCAACTGTTTCAAATTAAAAGTCCTCATCATACTAATTTGATGGAAAATGATTTTACTATTCGACTGTTCAACCATTCCAACTGTGAACTGTCATCAACTATGACTCCTGTCACCTGTTTCCTCTGGCCACAACTATATCAAAATAAAAGTCCTCAGTGGCGGGATGGCTAGTTAGCATGCTAGCTAGCTTAGTTAGCATGCTAATTAGCATTTTCTGTTTTTGATGCTATTCAACTCAGCTAAGTCTTGTGATCATCATGCTATTAGCATGTTAGCTTATTAGCATGCTTTACGCTTTTAGTCTAGCATCTGCTAGCATTATTAGCATGTTAGCTTAGCTAGCATCTTTTGCATGCGAATTCAACTCAGCTAAGTCTTCTGATCATCATGCTAACATTATTAACATGCTAGTTAGCATGGTTAGCATGCTAATTAGCATTTTTGTTTTTTGATGCAATTCAACTCAGCTAAGTCTTCTGATCATCATGCTAACATTATTAGCATGCTAGCTAGCATGGTTAGCATGCTAATTAGCATTTTTGTTTTTTGATGCTATTCAACTAAGATAAGTCTTGTGATCATTATGGTAGCATATTTAACATGCTAGTCAGCACTTAGAATTCTACTTAACATATATGATAATTTATGCTAGTCAACTTAACTGTCATGTGGTTCAAACTTCTCAACTAATTAACTGTTCAACCATTCCAACTGTCACTTATCCAATTATGCCTCCAGTCATCTAAATGTGTTGCAATTATATTTACTGAAATGATTTCTAACAAAATCAACTAAAAACAGCAACTGCATTTTCAATGCACTCGTAATTTCTCTGAAATTACATTCTTCTAGTTAGAGTGCATTGAAAATGCACTCTATTGTTCTTCGATTTCTTCTTAATTTCTTCTTATTATTACTTCTTCTTCTTCTTCTTCAACTATGTAATTCAGATCTAATGACTCAACTTAGAAACTTCATTCAAACTTCGTTGCATAGATCATATTCGGGAAATGTTTGCAATGTCTTTTCTACTTTGTAACTTTTATACTTTTGAAACTATGAGGATTTAATTTTTTTTTAATTTCCCATAGACTTAACATTAGCAACCTAGCAACTGCATAGACAACTACTTCAAATATCCTAGCAACTGCCTAGCAACCACATTGCAACCACTTCCACACTTGAAACTTAGCAACCACCATGGCAACTGACTTGATTTACCGAGCAACCACCCTAGCAACCACTTCACCTACCCTAGCAACAGCCTATCAATCATCTTAGGTACCTAACAACAGCTTAGCAACCACTTCCACAGACTACAATCCTCTCACTTAAGACTACAGATTCAGTTCAACTTCCGGATGTCATCAACTATGCGTCCTCCCAGCTGGTTCCTGTCCGCAACTGTTTCAAATTAAAAGTCCCCATCATACTAATTTGATGGAAAATGATTTTACTATTCAACTGTTCAACCATTCCAACTGTGAATTATCATCAACTATGACTCCTGTCAACTGTTTCCTTTGGCCAAAACTATTTCAAAATAAAAGTCCTCAGTGGCGGGATGGCTAGTTAGCATGCTAGTTAGGATAGTTAGCATGCTAATTAGCATTTTTGGTTTTTGATGCTATTCAACTCAGCTAAGTCTTGTGATCATCATGCTAGCATTATAAGCATGTTAGCTTAGCTAGCATGCTAATTAGCATTTTTGTTTTTTCATGCAATTCAACTCAGCTTAGTCTTCTCATCATGCTAACATTATTAGCATGCTAGCTAACATGGTTAGCATGCTAATTAGCATTTTTGTTTTTTGATGCTATTCAACTCAGCTAAGTCCTCTGATCATCATGCTAGCATTATTAACATTTTAGGTAGCATGGTTAGCATGCTAATTAGCATTTTTGTTTTTTGATACTATTCAAATAAGCTAAGTCTTGGGATCATCATGGTAGCATATTTAACATGCTAATCAGCAGTTAGAATGCTAATTAACATATATGATAATTTATGCTAGTCAACTTAACTGTCATATGGTTCAAACTTCTCAACGTATTAACTGTTCAACCATTCCAACTGTCAGTCAGCCAATTAGGCCTCCAGTCATCTAAATTTGAAAAAATCCACTAAAACAGCAACTGCAAGTCTTGTGATCATCATGCCAGCATTATTAAAATGCTAGCTAACATACCTAACATGCTAATCAACATTTTTGTTAATTGATGTTATTCAACTCATCTAAGTCTTGTAGTCATCATGGTAGCATAATTAGCACATTAGTTAGCATACTTAACATTTTAACTAGCATAGGCCACATGCTAATCAACATGTTTTAATAATTAGCCTAATGCCATTCAACTCAGCTAAGTCTTAGTTAGTATCCTATCATATATGTTAATTGATGCTAGTCAACTTAACTAAGATCATGTGGTTCAAACTTCTAAACTAATTAACTGTTCAACCATTCACAATGGCAGTGTAAATTAACATAGCAACCACTTCAAATACCCTAGCAACGACCTAGCAAACACTTCCACACTTGCAACTTAGCAACCACCATAGCAACAGATATGATTTACCTAGCAACCATCTCACCTACTCTAACAACAGCCTATCAACCACTTTAGATACCCTAGCAACAGCCTAGCAACCACTTCCACAGTTGCAAACTAGCAACCAATATAACAACTGACATGACTAACATAGTAACGAACATGATTGACCTAGCAACCATCATATCTACCCTAGCAACTACCTAGCAACCATGTCAATTGCCCCAGCAATGGCCTAGCAACCACTTACAGTTGCAACCTAGCAACCAACATAATTGATCTAGCAACCCATCACACCTACCCTAGCAACCACATCAAATACCCTAGTAATGGCCGAGCACTTCCCAGTTGCAACCTAGCAACTAATATAGTAACCAACATGGCTATAAACTTAAAAATGTTTTGACATAGACTCAATGTAGCAGCCACATACAGTAGCAACCATCTACCATACAAAATTTTTAATAAATAATAAAATGGGTACACCTGTAGGCATATTGATATTTTATCATTCCATAATTTTAATGTATATTTTTTCATATCTTGTTATTTAATATGTATTGCTTTTTTAATTTCAATATATATATATATGTGTGTGTGTGTGTGTGTGTGTGTGTGTGTGTCTATGAAATGTCTATCCTATATGTATATGTCTATAACATTCAAAGCCAATTCAAGCCATTCCCTTAAAATAGTAATATTGCCTATTACTGAAATTGTTAAGACTTTTAGGGTTGATAATCCTTTACTCTCATGGCTTACTTTTAAAGTGTGATTTAGGCCTTTCATAACGCAGTCCTGGGCAGCGCTGTCTGATCTTGAACTCGCCTTCTTTTCTGTTTAGCAAAGGCACGCGCTGACAACTTTACCGCGCTTTACAGAAGCTAGCTGAGCTTGTAGCGTTATCGCTGTTGCCGAACTTCGCTTGCCATAGAGCTACTAAACGTCGCTGTCTTTGAAGAGAACTTTGGCTTTACGTTTGTCATATTTCTTTGAAGGTAAGTGGTATTCACTTTACGATAACAATATTAATAGCAGTGAACATGAAGGCGAACATGGCATGACGTTAACGTTACTTGTTTTCACCGACCGACTTAGGCTAATCGTTAACCCGCATTCTGTTGTAAGGCTAAATATCGGACTAACGTTAATGTATCTACCTGAAGAGCCGTGTATATTGTTCATACTATTTAATACAACGAAGCTACGTTTTCAAACATAAGTTAATGTTTGTTAGAACGTTCATTACTTTGTTGGGTGTAACGTTAAAACCCTGGTAGGCAAAGACTGAAAATAGGCATGTTGCTGGTCAGCCAGTAACTAGCAAGCTAAGTGTAGTCATGTAGCACAGCTGAAAGGGGTTACCGTTACCGTAGAGCGGAGGCATAAGCTAGAATCAGCAGTCTACGAGCAGTATGTAAAAAAACTCAACATTAGTTAACTCCGCCATGAGCACGTTTAAACAATATCGCCTAGAAAATGGCATGGTAAGTTCATCAGGCAGGGAAACATTATTCTGGAGACGTTACAGCTTGAATCAATTGACAGTTTTTGCATTCGGCGTATCACTGAATGGAGATGTTAAATGTAAACCAATGAAATGACGTTAGTTCTGGAAATGCCATTGGCAATATAATGTATTTTGAACGTGTGCAAGCACCTGTTTTGAGTGACTTAAAGAGATCTGCTTCAATATAAGAAGAAAAGGTGCAAAGTAGCAGCCTACTGAAATTGTTTGAATGATTAAGTTTTTATGTAAATAAAATTACAACATGGATTAGCATAGTTTGTCATATAGTCATAATAGCCTGAATTTAAAAACTATAAGCTGTTTTTCCTTATTCACACCAGATTAAGTCTTTTTCAAGACTGACCACCTACATCTCCACCCTCTACTGCAGAAAGAAGTCTTTTTCAAGACTCTCCACCTCCACCAGTCTTCCTCCAGACTTCCACCATCTAGCCTACACCTCCTGCTGCTTTCTGCTTGCTCTAAACCAAGGGCTCCCTCTGTCTCAACCTGCGATTTTTGTTGTGCTGCAGACTCCTCAGGTATGATTTATTTATATTTACAGCAATTACAATATTATACAAGACCAGTGCAAAAATTGATTTCTAATACAGAAATATTGGTCGTAAAATGTCATTATGTATAGATTTGGTCTGACCTTGACCCATCATACTACTTTTTCAGTGTGGCTTGGCATGGTGGCAATCTGGGTAGCTCAATAATGGCGCCTGCTTACTTCCGATAGTTTCGTCAGATTTGTGTATATATTACCCATGTTTATCAAGCGGTCTGGTGAGTTTTCTGGCTAGTCAAGCACTGTGATACCATGGTTACTAAACCAAGAATTATCAGTAATTTTGGCAATGTGACTGGTCAACTGTGGCAACTTCTGTTGGATAGATGAAACCAGCATTTCCATAAAGCTTATCACTTGAAGGAAGCATTAGGGTCATGGATTAAAGTCCTCCGTCAGTATGACGGATTTCCGTCAGTTGCGCCTCATCCCTTTAATTGCATCTCATCATTAATGAGAAAATGAAGAAAGGAGAAAGAATCCAACTGAATGAACTGTCGCCAGCCTATTTTGAAACGTATAATGATGTTCTTATGTCAGTTATTTGTGGAAGTAAGTAAAGACACAAACTAGTTGTCTTAACTTAAAAAAATATATATATGTGATCTCTTGGAAAGTAGGCAGTGTTTGCGTGAGCGCAGATCATTTCACTTGGCTTTACCGCTCCTATGAGCTAACGCAAGCGGGTTCTCTGGTGAGCAAGATAAATATGGATTAATTTATTTAGAAAAATAAAGTGATTTTCAAGTGTTGTCTGTTTCCAACCCAAGCTGTAATAGCCTACTGTAACAGCCAATTTATGGCAGCCTAATGACACTTGATCGATTTAATGAAGAATAGCTATCGTCATACAGTAAACGGGCATGAGTTCAGCTTTGAGGTCATAGCGGACTACCGTATCTATGATTTTTAAAAGCAAAATATGTAGGCTAAACTATTTAAAAACGTCTTCTCAGAGATTGAGAATTAAAATTTGAGGCGACACTTTTTCAGTTTGCAATTGATCGTGACTGATCAGCCCACTAAAGAAAAAAAAACTTGCATTATAGTGTCACGAAGTAATAAGCGCATGTAAAGAGCTGCATGATTTTAGGCTACAGTTTGTTTATGTTATGATGTCGGTAAATCGATAGAAGCAAGCTGTCCACATGGACGTAAAGAACAGAATATCTCTTGTGTGGAAACATTGATGTTTCGCTTTACTTGTCAATGCTCCACATGTGCAGAGAACATTGCATGTTTTGCCTACTGAGAGGGGCTACGTGCAATTCAGAGGAGCCTTAAAAATGCATAAAGGCTTACGCTAACTGATTTACGGTTGCTAATAAAACATAATCACCAGCGCTTGTTCTTGTAACGGCATTTGTAATAACTAGTTGCATGTTACCAGTATTGAGCATTATTTAGGAGGCCCTATTAAGTTAGCAGAAGCTTGTCATCCACGCATCTCTCTCGCTCCCTTTGGCATGCATGGTGGACACACCCACCCTCTCCCTATGTTGATTTGTTAAAACAATTTTAAAAGCTAAAACTATGACCAAACCTTTGTTTTCTGTAGGCTAATAAAATTTCATAATGACATTCAGCTTCACAAATAAAGGCTATTTGTCCATAGTTTTATAATAGGCCTACAGATATTTTACAGCAGGTTTTCATTGTGCCATATGTATTGTTATGCATTTTGTTAAAATTTCAAATGACACATCACAATGATACGGCCAACTATTTTCATTTAGAGGCCAGTAAGCCAATGATATTAGTGTTCATTAAATAAAAAACAGGGTAGCCGCGGGGTCTTAAAAGTCTTAAAAAAGTCTTAAATTAAAGAGATCCTATGCAGGATCCGGTGGCGTCATCCAGTAAGCTAACAACCAAACAAAGCAGTTATTTAGCGTTTCTGCCAATAATCCTCCATTTAGAATTGCATAGTCAATGGTGATCGCTGCTAACAAAATGTATCGACAGTTGAATGCGCTGAGAAGCCACAAATCGCATAGTAATTCAAACAGTAAACTCTGGCTAAGTCACGTGACCTAGCTTGCTTGCTAACCAAAACTTACGATAGCCGGGACGCGCTCCCTGATCTTGCAGAGGCGGTATCTGCCTCTAGGAGGGTCCGGACAATCTCGTGAAGGGGGCTCGTTTTACTCCGGAACATGTAATTTATCAAGTCTAGTGAGTTCTAGGCAATTTACATAAAGGTGTAATGAATAGGAAACGTCGAAATTTTACCTAAAAGTTGCATGTGGTGGCTTTAAATGTTCCAAAATTAAGGCCTTAAAAAGTCTTAAATTCCGTTGCAAAGTCTTAATTTTCAAAATGAAAGTCTTAAATATCATAAATGTACTACTTTCATAGTCAACCGGAATGCAGCTTCATAGAATTTGCAAACTTTGTGCTGACAGTCATTTTTAAACAGGCTTCAGCGCCACCAGTGAGCGCCTAGCATACTATATTCGCGTCATTGTATCAAGTGAAAACACGGCGGCAGCAGCAGCCCCTCCTTCCCTCTATCTGTCTTGAGCGCGTCAGGTTATCTGCCTCATTGGGAAGGTAAACGGTCTTGGTGGGATATGAAAAACTGAGATTATGAATGAAGTAAGTCATAATGTTAGTAGCTAAGCGACAATCTGTAAGATATTTGCCAGCTAGCTTGTGTTTGCTAGTCAATGTTATTTCAGTTGGAAAAGTTGACCGTGTTTTCGTCGGGCATCCTTTTTTTTGACGCACCAAGAGCACACTGCAGTTTGATGCGTGGTGGCTGCATGGTTTATTATGCCACACAGGATATCACGCAAATTCAATGAAAGTAGCCTACAACTAAATTAGCAAATTGGCTTAATCCAGATATTTGCCTGTTAATGCAAAATGCTTATATCCTTGATATAGATAAATGCAACCAAAACTGAATTCCAAAAGATAAAACAACACATTGCTGTAGCATTTGGCCATGGACTGCAGTGCAGTCATATTGCACCAATATGTGAGCTTTATAAATAAGCTAATTTGGGATTTCAGATCTGTCCTCCAAGTATATGGGTTATTTTAGAAGTGTAAACTAAATTTAAAGTGGCAGCAGCAAAAATGTCAACAGATTAAGCTACTTGCTGTAGGCCAGTATGAATGCCAGTAGTCAGATATACAAATGTAGTATAACAAGTACAAAGAAAGAAAGAGTAAAATAGCAATGATTATATTACTATATAAAAGAAAAGAATGATTATGGTTACCTTAATTAAATAAGGGGAAAGGTAGGTTAAACTGTGTAGCCAGTCATGATCAAAGAACAGAATTGTCAGGCAGGGATTTTTTTGTATGTTACATGAAATGTTTTTTGTTTTTTTTTCACATGAAGCCTTCAGCTTTCTGACTAGAAAAATAGGGGAAAATATTCGAAAGTGGGGTCTGGAGGTCAGTGTTGGTGTAGTTAGCTAAACTTTACTTTTTGTTTGTTTCTGTCTTTAAAAGAGTAGTAAACAAACCTTATATTGACCTGACCTTACCCTAGATTACATCAATATTGATGTGGTTTAAACCGCTTTAGGCTTGCCATGTTAAACTCTAGGTAATGTTTGGTCAGCCCACTGTGTTCTGGAAGTTCTGTAAGTTACAGTACTTCACACTATATCCAAATTCAGTTATGCGCCGATTGCGATTTTGGGCCGTTCAGGTCTTAATTTTCTTTGAAGTGGTCTTGAAAAGGTCTTAAAAAGGTCTTAAATTTGTGGTGGTCAAACCTGGGGAAACCCTGAAAAAACTGAGTTCATGGATCAGGTCCATTTTTTTTATTTTTGAAAGATCAAATTATTGTTAAACTTATATGAAAAAATTGGGAGGGTGTTTTGCCCCATTTCGTCACAATTAATTTTCAAACATGGGCTATATGTGGGTGGATGATTGTTTTTTTCCTCTTGATCCTTAGGGGTGTGTCCACCCTATTTCAGAGCCATATTCCAAAAATTGACTTATTATATCAGGTCCACACTTACTTTTTTTTTTTTAAAAAAGATGTGTCTTATGACAGTGTTTACCTTTACCACGTGTGACTATATTAACATCGCCATGTCAAAGTCAATCAACTTTATTTGAGACACACGTTTTGGATACTCCTCCTTTGCTTTTACCTTGGATCTGCCCTTCCCTACATGTTTATTGGTCTGATTATAATAATAAAGTAGATTTACCTGTCGCTTGTTGAAGTCACCAAGAGTCATTCAAGAAGATGTAGGAGATATTGACACATGACCCCTTTGTTTTCCATTAAAAAAAATGGTAAAAACATCTAAAAAGAGCCAAGCTATTTGTGTGTGTGTGTGTGTGTGTGTGTGTGTGTGTGTGTGTGTGTGTGTGTGTGTGTGGTTGGGTTATCAAGTTTCACTGAAATTTTGGAAGATGTTCTTCATTCATCATTATTCATACATTCATCTTTGTTAATTTCTTTTTTTTAATAGTGTGTGTGTGTGTGTGTGTGTGTGTGTGTGTGTGTGTGTGTGTGTGTGTGTGTGTGTAGTTGGGTTATCAAGTTTCACTGAAATTTTGGAAGATGTTCTTCATTCATCATTATTCATACATTCATCTTTATTAATTTCTTTTTTTTATTAGAAAAGAAATTGACAAGATGCTCTAAAACTGTTATCATTTCAAATACAGATGCTACTATGTGAAGTAATACCTGCCTGCTGCATCTGAAAGAAGTAAACTCAGCAGCAATACATTGCACAACTATGTATGTTTTTACTTTCCAGATTCAAATATAAGACTTAGTTATCTTAAACATTTGCTTGCCTGGTTTAGACAGAAAACATCTCAGACATAACATAATTAAATTCATCCAGCCCAACCAAACAGACATGGCTTCTACATCATGGTGGTTGACAGAGACACACCCAGAGATACAGCATGTGCACAATCAAACTGTGATTACCCATACCCAACCACCATAACCAGTCAACTTAGATTTAGGATTTTTTACTCCTAAAGTGCCTGTGAGCATTTTTGCCAACTTCTAACTGTAATACCACCAGAACCGTTGGAGACTCAACCACAGGCTTTTGTATGTAAATAGTCTAGGTACTAAACTGTGGCCCAGTCCCATTTCTCTTCCCTAACACTAGCACTCGTTTTTGAGTTCCCTCCAAGACTCGTTTCAAGTTCCCTCCCTGTGTTACGCGTCTGAACGGATATAAGGCTCTAAACCGGCATACACTGTTCAAAAGCCGTCATCCACAAATTATCATTGAGAACATCAGCCACATGAGAGGATCTGGTAATTCTGTTGAAAGATTTGCGCACTTTGAAAAATATCGATCTTTTTAATAGTCATGTTTTGACACAACAGTGCTGAATTCAACTGTATTTACATCAAACTAAGATATCCCTACATTAAAAAATATGTATACATGCTTAATTGCAACAGTAGCTATCTTTTTGAAGTTCTTATCCAGAGCTGAGACAACGGGACACAGCTCGTGCATTCGGACACAGATCGGGTACCGACACGCGCACTTTGAAAAATATCGATCTTTTTAATAGTCATGTTTTGACACACCTGTGCGGAATTCAACTGAATTTACATCAAACTAAGATATCCCGACATTAAAAATATATATATATACATGCTTAATTGCAATAGTAGCTATATTTTTGAAGTTCTTATCCAGACGACACAGCTCGTGCATTCGGACACAGATCGGGTACCGACACGCAATCTTTCTGTTTAGCTGATTGAGTTCGCAAAGAATCGTGGGTAATTTCATCTTCACTTCAACTTCACTTCGTTCGAAGTCTGCACCCGACCTCCCTCTAGTCAGGGAGCCAAAGTCTCAAAAATGGGCTGAACCCGACATGGTCTGTTATACTTTTTATTTGTGTTTTTTCTGTTAATTTTGACCCTAAGAACAAATAGTTGGAGGGTCTGCTCTGCCGAAAATATCGCGGAAAAAAAAATTGTGCCCATTTTAGTTCATACAGTGTATTATTCATCAGAAAAATGTGAAAAAAAAATTTCCCTCTTCAAATCCTCAGTCTCTGTCCAGAAATACATTGCAGATGCACAGAACACATGTACTGGCAACATCAACTGAAAAGAAAAATCTTGAAACACATTTTAACATGATTTCTCATCAGTTGTGTACAAAAAATGGCCGATTTTCTCACTTTTTCCAAATATTTTCATATTTACTTGTTTGCTTGCAATCAACTATTCCCCCATCAGTCATCAGTCCATATGTCATACTTTTCACCAAATTATATACTCATAGAGGTTACTCTTTAAAAATAGTTTATAAAAATTCAACCAAAATTATGGTATCAGTGAAGAGATAATTTCTAGTTTGTAATGAACAGGTTTAGAGCCTCAATATCATTTTAGGGTACTCTGAAATGTCCGAATGACATAGCCTACTGGATATTTAAAATGGTTGGCAGCACAGGGAATCCACGTGGAACTGCACTCTCTCCTGCACTGTTCACTTTGAACACCACAAACCTCAAGTACAACTCTGAATCATACCATATGAGATATTCTCTGATGACACTGCAATTGTTGGGTGTCTCAAAGATGGCCAGGAAAGGGGAGTACAAGAGCCTTGTGGAAGACTTTGTTGGATGGTGTAGTACTAACCAGCTCATCGTCCCAGTTCCCAAGAAACCCTCCATCATGTCATTGAATGGTTACGGACCTGTGGCCTTGACTTCATTCACTATGAAGTCCTTTGAATGTCAATTAGTCAATAGTACTGCCTCATCTTATACAAACATCACCATATGTCATTAGTTGGACCCCCTGCAGTCTGTCTATAGGTAAGTGGAAGTGGATGATGCAGTGAACATGGCTGCATTTCATTCTGCAACACCTTGAACTAGAGTTGTATGTCTCGAGACCGGTGTATTGTTCCAGTGTATTGTCTTGGTCTTGTCCTGGTCTCGGACCTCTTGGTCTTGTCTTGGTGTCCTGCAAGACCAAGACCAAGACAAGATAAATAAATGCAATAAATATATATTTTAACGATATCAAGTTGCCGGTTTAAATGACAGCCTAAACAATGAGACGCACCAAAACGAATGTGAGTGTGCGCAAAAGACACCCTTGCTGCAGCAGAGCAAGGCTCTAAAATGCATTTATGGGCCGTTCTCTCAGTGGTAGAGAGCCGCACACATTCAGTTAGATGCAGCTCTAAATTACTCTCCTAAAAGTTTACTTTCCATTCGCAAAATGTAGGCAATTTAATTATGAAATGTTTGTTTATGCATAGGCATGTGTTATGTTGGGAGAGCGAGATGTCATGCTAGTTAACGTGATCTCTAATGTATTTAGGGGAATTAAATCTTTCATCTTTCATTTTCGTAAATTTTGTATAGGCTACTGAGACACAGACATCGTAAAAACTCCCGTATTTAGTGGTTCATGGACGCTTGTGAATGATGTCAAATCTCCTGCGAGTGACTCCTATCTGACGATAAATGAACGCCGTTGATGTATTCTCAAAGTTATCTCTATTGCATCCCGAAAGAATCCATTCCACTTGATGTAATAGCGAATGTATAGCGCTGATAATCCGCTCCGGATTTGCATTACCAAATCAGTCACCACATGTAGTGATGAGAATCAGTAAGCAGTAAATGTGCAGGCTGCACCAGCCCTATTGTCATCTCATCTTCTGCTAAAACCATATCCCTGTATTGTATGTTCTCAAAATTAACTCCAGGCCATGTTAAAATTAATATTCAATTAGAAGTAGGCATAGTATAGAATCTTTGGTATAGACAGAGTATGCTGGTAGGCCTGGTTGGGTTGCCAACTTTCAGAAATCAAAATAAGCAGTTATGGGCAGATATGAATGAAATGCATCTCAGAAAAGTACAGGGCTTAATCTTGTGCTAAACCTATTCTACTTTAAAAGTACAAATTCAAACTAAGTCAGTATTTCTTTTTGTGTTATGAAGGTTGCATAGTGCCATGTCTTGCCCATTGTGTGGAACTATTTCTTATTTTTAATTGCATGTTGTGTTACATCTAAAACTAAAGGAAACAAAATAAAAAGTAGAATGCACCCATCAAGTTGGCCTATTGTGCCACATTCATCTCATTATAGCAGTAGGTTTAAATGCTCTAAAAGTTTAAAGGAGCTAGCTATCTAAAATGCACAAAAAAAAAAGAAACATCCAAAAAACCCGCTCTCAAAGACTTACTTTTACCAGTAGAAGCAAGGCCAACATAGAGTAGAATTGAATGTAATGGAGTTGACTTTGTCATTCTGTCAGCTACACAGAAATTATTTTCTACTGGTTGAAATGTCTGGTCTACATCTCGCTGGTAGACCTCAACTCATCATAGTGGGTGACAAGGTGATATCCCCCTGCTAGTATTTAATTAGCCTAATATTGCTATAGAGTAGGCCTGACACTCATTTTTGTCACCATTTTTGTTACCAGTCATGCTGGTAAAAGCAGGGTCATTTTTTTAATTATTGGTTGAACAGCTACCAAAAAGATATCAAAACAGTTTGTATCTTCTGACCACACTGCTATCCCTATCCACATTGTTGCCAGCTGTTGAAATAATACTCTCTAATATGAGTTGAATGTTAAACAAGGTTGTTTTTCAAA
>JAODXP020007604.1:0-76803 GCA_027497455.2 Sardinella longiceps | reverse complement strand
ACTGTTTACTGCTTCTAGGTTTAAGCAGCATGTGTTTATGAGCATCACCATGCTTTTATCCTTATACATGCGCAAACGGGAAAAACTATTCTGTGAAACCGATTGTGCTTAATGCATGCTGATGATGATCGGATTAACAAAAGGTTTAATTGTAAACTGATTGAGCAGCATCAGCTCAGACATATAAAACAATTACAACAGGTGCATGTAACCCTACCCAGTGATGCCTGATGTCTTGACCCTGAAAACAAGCCTAAAATAATAGCGTTAACGGTTTCTATTTTTGCCTAATGAGAGTGACAGCTAGTCTGTAAAGGTAACGTTCGGCTACACAATAAAAAAGTCTATGAAAAGGCTCCCTTGCTCCTAGCCAGAGCTGCATGTGTACATGCTTGTGTGTGTGTTGTGCTTAGAGATTGTGTGGTGCATTGTGAATGTATGCAGGGCAAGGGGGAAACAGTGTACAGAGCAAATTAAAGACAAATACAAAAACCTGAAACTTGAATTTTGTAAGCAACTTCACAAAAAAAAAAAAAGAAGCACAAGTCTCACAGAGGAATGAGAATTGGTGGTCGTCATTGATTTGTTGTAAGCAAATCTGCCCACAAACAAAAGGCAGTCTCTTTTTTTTAACATACTGTATGTCTCACGACACAGTAAATTTATTGCCACGGTGTATGTTACCACCTCTTACAAAACTCAAACCCTGATATTGCAACATGACACGTCAGGACCAATGCATCTACCCTTGCAGATAAATGGCATGCCTAATATACTCAACTTTCCCAAAACAGGTATAGGCAGTTGTCAAATTATTAAAAAGGAATAGTATGGGGAAAGCATTTTTTATGTTGGCTTTGTTGAATTAAGATAGGTAGAGGGACAGAAAGAAAATAAAATTGAAAGTATTCTATTTTTAAAATCAAAGAACAAGTAAAAAAATCACTTCCACTTAATTCATCTATTTTCTGGTGTACTTTTCCACTGAAATTGGGTTATGGTCATATGCAGGTCACATAGGAAAAATGTCAAGACAACAGTTTCACTTTGTGGTAAAATTAGTGCCTCAGTTGCACATTCTTTGAAGCAACCTTTCATACCTCTTTGACAGTAAGTTGTGGATCTTTTGTCCCTCCTTTTGTCAATATTTATATATTGGAAATGTATCTAAGCATACACTCATGATGAGATTAACAGCCGGAAGGCATAAATGAGGAGATGGGTAGCCAAACTGAGAATATGTGTTTCTTATAATCAGGTAAAGTTTGTCTTGTATCACCATAAGACAAGACACGTTAAAATGTGGTCTCCCATTGATTGATGTGTGTTTGTGTGTGTGTGTGTGTGTGTGTGTGTGTGTGTGAGTGAGAGAGAGAGAGAGAGAGAGAGAGAGAAAGAGAGGTGTGCCATCAGACCTGTATTCAACCTGTTGTTATACTCTATGTGTTTCTCTGTGCAAAAAAAGTAATGATGTGTGAAGTGCCTGGAGTAGAAATATGTTTTCTCAGCATGATTGCATCCATTTGGACTTTCATAGGTAAGTAAGACAATGCAGTGTATTTTCACAAGGTTTTTGTTCAATAATTAACAGAAATCAATATAGCAATCTGATTATAATCAATTTAATATCATCTTTTGTAGCTCCAGCCCAAGCTATGGGAGTCTCTAAGCCTATTGTTGAAGCCAGTGTTGGGGCAGATGTGACTTTAGAGTGCTTTGACAGAAATCGTGAAACTATGGCTTGGATAAAATACAACACTGGTCAACTACCACAGCTCGTGGGAATAATTCAAAGACATACTAATACCATCCTCTCCAATAATGAATTCAACATTGAGCGTTTCAGCATAATTAGAAGTTCTGAGTCCATTCATCTGTCGATAGTAAACATTCTTCCATCTGATGAAGGTTCCTATTTCTGTGGTACAATAAGTTCATATGATGTAAAATTTGAAAATGCAACGTATTTGATTGTGAAAGGTAGGTAAATTATCCCTGCTTCATTTATCTGAATTTTCTAAATGGATTAAAAATATTTTGTTCCTGTCAAATATGAAATAAGTGAAGATGCTGGTCATATACAGATGTATGTATTTTAAATAATTGCAGGTGAAAATCCATTGAAAGACTCAATTAAAACAGTGATCCAAGACCCCGTAATAAACCTTATTCCCCCTGGAGCTTCTCAGACCCTGGAGTGTGTGGTGCTGTCTAAGTCCAGAACTGAAGATCTCAGAGTGTTCTGGTTCCGACCCGCTTCAGGAGGTTCCCATCCAGGGGTCATTTACACCAACGAGAGCCGGAGTGGGCCGTGTGAGGGGCGCTGTGTCTACAGCCTCTCAAAGAAGGATATGAACATCTCTGATGCTGGAACCTACTACTGCGCCATAGCAACAAGTGGACAAATACTCTTTGGGAATGGAACAGCAATTATCTTGGGTAGGTATTTCCAACTTTGAATTAAGTGTATTTTGCTGGTGAATATTGCATATACAGTAGGCTATCCCTAGCTGACCACTGAACCTCATTTAGGCAAACACACATTTTGCTGATGGAGATTACATACAAACCAGTTGGCAATAATTAGGCTATAGTTTTGTCCTTCTTGACTGACTACACAAGTCACAGTTTATTTGAATTAGGTATATCTTCACATGTTTTCTAATGCCCAACCAGAGTATGTTGAATATACAATATGCTATTTTGGGAGTATGTTTTGGGTATTTAATGACATTTGAGTTTCAGACACAAACCTTCACAAATGCAAAATATTTCTTGATTCCCAAATGTAGAATTAAAACATGCCCTAATAGGTTGCAAACATAGCCTACAGTGTTATTTATTTTTGTAATAAGTATCATACTCATCATAGTTAAATAGTTGAGTCAGTAAACTAGTACTACCTCATCCAAAAACAAGTAATTGTATCAATGTACGGTTTACTGCAGGCCTGTCAATAATGATTTTTACTTGATAATTTATAGTTGTATTGACTCATTTGCAGCTGAGCCATTAAATGTGGTGCTGGTTGGTTTGGCCGTAGCTCTGGGTTGCTGTGTTGTTATTCAAACCTCTTGTCTGTGCTGGCTGAAATGCAAAAGTAAGTGTCATTTACTGTATATATATTGTATATATATTTTTAAAATATATATCTAAAAGTGGTTTTCTTTGTTGCTTGTTTGCGTCGATTAATTTCATTTTTCTTTTTGGCAAAGTTTTGCTTTATGACTTTGTGTGTTTGTTTGATAGTGAGAAACCTGCAGCATATGAAGGAGCACAACTCTGGCACAAGACAATGTGACCCAGTGAGAGAAATATATTCCCTTGTGATTATATTTTTTTATTCATAGAAAATGTAATTTTTGTATTTTGTATATATACCCCTTTCTTTGTGCCCCCATAGGCAGTAGATGGCCTGAGTTATGCGGCACTGAGTTTCTCTAATAAGGAACCGAGAGGCAGAAGCACCAAGAGGGAGTGTTCATCAGAAGCTGTTTATGCTGCAGTTAATCTCAGACCTGTTTAGTAATTTGTTGCTTCTTGAGCTGCACAAACAGAACTGCTATGTTTTTGAACATTTTTGCTCTTTGTTTTTTTCTTTTTTACAATCATAACCCCATTGTTTGAATTCATTAAGAACATGAGAATTTGGAGAACTGACATTAACTAAATGAGCTAAAGATCACTTTATCTCCATTCAGCTGTTATTTGTTGTATGTTGTACTAAATGATGTTCTCCCTCTTAGTGACAGTAGTAAGTGATCTTAACTATTGCTTTAATCCTTTATCTGTACTTTTATCTAATTCATGAATGCACTGGAGTGAAAGGAGAGCAATTGTTTTTGGTACCATGCTCACATTTAGTCATCAAAAAGTTCCAGTATTCTATGCATGGAAAGAAAATGAAAATGACGACGGATGAAATCATAACAGTCAAAAAGCCATATGCTTCCAAGCTGCACACGTCTATTCCCCACTATTGCATGGTACTCCAACTATACATTCCCATCATTCTTCTATGACAATCACAGCACAGCCTCCACACACTAACCAAAAGTAATTCAGCATTAATAATTCTACTTAAATTCCACAGCTCTTACCCTGAAAGGTAAGGTTTGGTATTCATCACCTTTAGTTCCTTTTCTGGAGTGGTGTCTAGGCTGAAATAGAATCACAGACACCAAAATTCTGATGAACGGTCCCGCTCTCGGATGTTTGGCCCATTTAGAATCCCCTTGTCTGCTTCAGAATGCCTGATAATGGCATAGTCCCATTTCTATCATTTCCACTTGTTTTTGGCCCTAACACTAGGTTTTGTGCGTGTACAGAGCCAGTGAGCCATTATCAGGCATGCTAATAATAATTCATTTTTCACAACAAGGAGGCGAGGGTATTCTAAATGAGCCATCAAAATGTTGGTGTCTATGTCGTTCATCCTAGACACTCCTGAAAAGAGCTAAATGTGATAAATATTGAAGCCTTTAACATGACAAACATAATGGACTATTAAAGAGAGTTAAGTCCTTATAGAAGGCCTTCTAATTTCCAGGTGCTGGAGGTATGCAGCTCTTAGTAAAATCCAGAAAAAAATTAAGATCACCACACTGGTACTTCAGTTCTGCTGATTTTATTTGCTAATTAAACTTGCCTAATCAGGTTCACCCTCAACATTAACATGGCGGCATTTACTTGTACAGTATACACACTCAAACAAACAGTTACATTTTGCATACTTAGTCCTCTCAGGACTTGTCTTTGTACAAGATCTGCCATTGGTGTGGGTGGTTCAGATGGAAGTAGACCAAGGTTGCGTTGGCATCTGGCTGTACAGTAGGGCCCTTGTGCTGGGTATTCCAGAGATACTCTCACAACCAGTGCCTGTAGTTCCTCAATGTAGCTGTTGCTTTTTGGAGTCTTGTGTGCATAGACATTGCACTGTTTGGCGCTCTTCTTGTACACCTATTTGTCCAAGGAAATTTCAGTAGTTCTCATGATACTTAAAGTACATCTCTGTACCAGCTTCCCTCTTCAAAGTCTCAATGTCAATTGTATCCAAGTCCAGGGCTACCAGGAGGAATGGGCTTCTTACACTAATGGACTGAAGGCGAAGCTGGAATACATCAATATGTGATTTTGAAAGGATTAGAGGTCTGCTGTTGATCTGTAAAGGAATTAAAACAGAACAATTTACGACAGCTTTGTAGAACTGAGAAGAGTGTGGTCAAATGAACACTTTCACCCCATTCCCACACAAACAAGTAGGCCTACAGGTGTTTGTGCACATTCTTCAACCACTTGTTCTTGAGGATTATCTCCTCAAGAGTCTTGTGTACTTAAACGTGTCTCTAAATCCATTGGCTCTGTGAGTATGCCAGCTGCCATGTTTACAGCTATAAGCACACTCATGCTAGTTGCAGATGATGGATAAAGGTGGCTACAGACCAAAGATCCGCGACAAGATGGGCTGCGACATTTTCAAAACCTGCAACATTCTAAAACTCCGAAACTATGATTTGACGTGTTAAATCTTTTGCAACGCCTTGCAACAACCTTCGACTACTGATTCACACCGCTGCAACTACTCTCTAAAACCGTCTCATCTCGTCGCGGATCTTCAGTCTGAATTGATCATATGGCCTGCCCACAGTGTCTATAATTAAGATACACAACATGGCAAGAAACAACAATCAGTGGGCAGTATGTGATGGCTTATTTACTGTATCTATCTATATCTAATAATTCAAGGAACGTCTGTCTGTGTGTCATTCTGTGTGTTCCACGCATAACTCTCGAACCGTTTGTCCGACTGACCTCAGATTTAGTATGCATCTTGGTAATGGGACGAGTGAGTGCAGTGCCAAATTTCGTGATGTTTGGATAAAAAATACTAAAGATATCGACGGTAAATAAAGCACTTTTGCCTTCTGCTGTTCTAACCTTAAAGCGTCAGGCCACCATTCGTGGAAATAAGTTCATTTTGCACCTTCCCTCGAGTAAAGAAATTGAGTTTTACCTTTTTTCTGTTCATCAAGCCGTTCTCCGAGCCTGGCGATACGACTTGCAGCTCTAGCCTAGCATAGTTGCTTGAATCATATTTGAACAGCTAGCATCGCGCCCGCTAGCATCTCACTTAAAGGAGAAATCCGGGCAAAAATGACCCAAAACTCTATTTTCTGTGGTCAAGGCGAGCTGTCAGTGAAAAAAAACCCGACAAAAATTGATCTTGCCTACCCCAAGTTATGCTCCTGTCCGATTTTGCATCCCAGCGGCTGTAACGGGGCAAGTTGGAAACACGCCTATTTTGCCTCTTAAAATGTTCGAAATTCAATTTCAAGTGCATGGCCATGTTAACATAGCACTTCGAAGCGAACACAGTTGATATGAGCATAGTAGGTGACCTAGAAATGCTAAAAAGTTGAGCTAATTCACTCAGTTTACATACCTCTGTTGAGTTCCTGATTCCAGCGAAGCACACAAAAGTCGACCGTCGAGCTCGATACAATCCAATATTCCAAAACGTGATTTTCCACCAAAAAAAACGATTCTCGTGAATTAATGTGATCATGTTCATATAGTAATGACCATGTAGCTACATAGCTTAGCCGTAACATGAGCATAACATTGCAAACACAACTTCTTGCTGCTTGAGTTCTCGCGCATGCTCATGGGTAGCCTACGCTATTGGCTGAGCCAGGCCGGGTGGTAGTTTCGGCAAGATCAGAGAGAGTAGTGATCGAACAGGTGACACACAACTAGCATGGAGTTGGACTTTGAGGAATATCGGAGAAGATGGTTCGAGTTTGTGCCTTTCCAAATTGCGACAACAAAATGAACAGGTATCTGTGCTTGAGTTTTCATCGTCTGCCTCTACGCAACAGAGAGACTTTGCAGTTATGGCTGGTTGCACTGCAACTTGATGTGCAAACACCCTTGCACACATTACGGGAGAGAGACTACCGTGTCTGCAGTGATCATTTTGATGATGAAGACTTCACCAAAAAGAGTGATAAGCACCGGTATCTGAAGGCAAATGCCATTCCGAAACAAAAAAGGACAGCTATGGACAGTTTGGAGGTAATATCATTTCTTTTTCACGTTATTATCTTCGAGGCAAGATTCGAATAGCCTCTTACATGTAACCCTATGCTTATGGAGCTTTTTCAATTATTATCATATCAATTATTTGTTTCCATTTCATCGATTTAATTTCTTATGTGTACGGTCTGCTTTGATATTGAAAATATTGTTTAGAAGAGAATACTCGATGTTCAACCCTGTTGTAGTACAGATAGTGATAGGCTATGCTAGATGTGAGGTGTTGGGGGAGGGGAGTCTTATTGCTAACAGTGCAGGCGAAGTGCACATCACTACCATAGCTGTTGCATCGAAAATGGACTGTCGATGTCACTGCTTGGGCCTTTTTAGTCTGGTTACAGTTATTTCTTCTTTATACTCTAGGGGACATCATCCAGTGGGATAGACAACGAATTAGCTGCAGTGCCACAGTCAACTCCGAAGAAGACTCACTCAACTCACTCACTCAAGTCTGGCCAGCCCTATAGTTTCAACATCTTACTATCAAGTCCACAGACAACCCAACAATATCCTAAAAGGGCTTCATTATCTGGCACATATCTTGCTCGACCTGCTTTATGCCAACAATTAGTGAGTTCTTTCAATTATGTATGCTTTTTGAAACTGTATTTTAAAAATCAGACACTATTGTAGAATACTGTTGTTATTACAAGTGAAATATCTTTTCTGAATTGAAGGACCGGGCTGCCACTGCATCTACTTCCGGTACCTCATCATCATACAATGTCCCTCACACAGCCAGTGGACAAGTGAGTATACTTTTTCAATAGAGGCCTACACTCTTTCTGACACTGTTGTTATTATGTAGTCAAGCCTTGAAAACCTCATCATGTTTGAAATGTGGATGGACTTTTCAAGCATCACTTTTATTGTTATTATTGTAGGAGCTGTCTGCATCTGCATCTAGTCCATCTGTGACTATCCCCTGCGGTGTTAGTGAGGATGTGTCAAAAGTAAGTAGAATGTATTACCTTACATGCTTTTGCACAACTGTTAGCTTGATATGTAATAAATCCTAATGTTGTATGATGGAAAAGTCAGAATCAGCCTTGGGGTGTAGGCCTAGATGTTCTCCTATGACCTGCAATTTTTTTTCAATTTTTAGGAACAGTGTAGTGCTGGGTCTTCTACGTCTTTGACTGATCCCCATATAACCGGTGCGGATGTTTCACAAGTGAGTACAACATCTCAGTTCTAAAGTGTTTGTATTGACAATACATTTTACTGTATAAATATCATCCATGTTTAAATGACCTCAAAATCTATGTGAATTATCCAATAGGGAGGCACAGAACATTCTGAGATGTTGGAGATGAGCACAAGCTTTGGGGAGATGGCGTTATTGGATCCGTTGGACAGCAGTTTTGCACCGTCAAGTGACTCCCCGCGATCTAGCCAAGAGTCTGCATCTGGTTCTCTCTCAGCTAATGGAAATGGAAAGGGGTGGTCTGAAAAAAATGGCTTGTCAACGAGTCAAAACTACTAGACCTATTTTCTCTCTGCAGAACATGTGGCTCTCCAGTTGAGGACAAAAGAATCATCACTCATTCCAGCCAAATCAGAATTCAGTGGAACTGCATAAATAATCACTCCGGAATATGGTCTTCATGTCCTGACGTCAGAGGAATGGCTGAAAACAATCTACTTATCAGTGCAGCCACCGTCTTCACCGGCACCACACACACCACCATAAAGGACTGGGCAGAACTTCTACACATACCAATTCCAATGAAGACCCAGTTTTTTGCTGTTCAATCCACCTACCTCATACCAGTTATTCAAAATGCATACCAAACACAGCATGAGCGAATAATGGACCGCCTCATCCAGCTTTCCAACTCTGGACAAAAAGTTGAACTCTGTGGTGATGCAAGGTGTGACAGCCCAGGTAAGCATCATGCTCCAAATTCTAAACATAAAATGAGTTGTGCAGTTCAGTACTTAGTTTTCACAAAACACCTAATCATGACCACTTTGTAATGTTGTTACGTCAATAAATGTTTTTCATCAGGTTTCAGTGCCAAATACTGTACATACTCTTTGAGGACGACACCACAAAAGAAATTGTGCACTTCGAATTTGTTCAGGTAAATGAATGTGACCAACTGTCTGATGTAACACAAGCATGCTCGTCTTTCGTACTTTGCTTTCAACACAGTATGACCATGGTTTCTACAATTTTTCTCTCTAGGTTACTGAAGCAAGCAGTTCTGTGGCCATGGAGGTGATGGGTTTCCAGAGGGGTCTGGATTACCTGCTTGAGAGAGGAGTGCAAATTGGAGTGATGACCACAGACAGATCACCATCCATCCGAAAACTCATGAGAGACAACTACCAGAGCATACGGCATGAACTTGACCCTTGGCATGTCAGTAAGAGTAAGTGTTTTATCAGGAAAAGAAACTGCTGCCGTTTCAAAACCACTATGATTGGGTCTTCTCTGTTCACTTGATATGTAGCTAACTCCCTGCCCTGTACATCCTTGATTGATGTTTTCTCTAGGTCTGAAGAAGAAACTTGTGACCCTATCCAACAAGAAGGAGAACGAAGACCTACGGCCTTGGATCAGGGCAATAACCAACCATCTGTACTGGTCATGTTGGACAAGTAAAGGTGACAAAGAGGTAACAATAAAGAGATGTGTCCGATATTCACTTAGCACCTACCCCACATCTCTATCTGTGTAATGACATTGAAATAACACATCCACAAGCTGTTGTCCCCACTTCATACAGTATTTCCTTTTTTGTGTCTTTTTTGCCTAGGACTGTGTAAAAAGATGGACTGCCCTTCTCCATCATATACGTGGTGTACATAGATGGGAAGAGAATGACGTTCAGCGCACCTGTGGTCACCCAGTACTGACAGAAGAAAATCAAAGGCGGAAAAAGTGGCTGAAGCCAGATTCATCCGCTTTCCTGTCACTGAAGGGTGTGGTGACGGACAGCAATCTCCTCAGAGATTTGAGACAGATGGCACTCTTCAAACACACTGGTAAGTGTTTAAATGTAATTTGTGTCTAGACATGACAAAATGTACATTGCTGCGAAGGTTGGTAGCATTATCATCAGAGCTAATCTCTAGTAGCAATCACACTGGACCATTTCAAAGAAACACAAAAACCTCCTAGACACTACATAACTATCACAAACAGTATTTATATTGTTTCTAAGAGGACATGGTATAAAATATGTATGTTTGTGTGTGTTTCCTTTTACACAGGATCTCTGGAAGTCTTCCATGCAGTTATGCTAAAGTATGCAGAAAAACGACTGCACTTTGGTTATGACAGCATGAGGGCTCGCACACAACTTGCTGTAATGGATCACAACAGTAACCTTGGCAGACCACAGGCCACAACACAGCAAGGTATGATACAAAACAATGTTCTGCTTAGGATTATGACTGTTTGGTATGATAGAGTATTTTATATGCTTGTATTTATTTGCTAAATATTTCTTTCAAAAGAAGACTATGTCCATTGCATACTACATTGTAAGTTATTCTATGTTATTGATGCTGAACTAAACAGTTGTTTATTTTTATCAGGACAACCACAGCACAAAGCAGTTTACTCCCGGCAGTCCAAGCAATGGGTTGCCAAGCCCATGTATGAACGCTCAACTCAGGTTTTCCGCAATGACCTGATGGAAGATGTCTTGAGGAGGAGAGAAGACAGGACCATAGTCTTCTCAGAGACCATACCCCGTCGGCAACCAAGAAGGCGAAGACTGCTTCGCAACATAGCTCCAGTTCCACGACCGGATATAAGTGAACTAGTTGGTCAAGCCAGGTCTCGTTACATGAGCATGGTCTAGGCGTCTCGAACCAATTCATCTTCCTGCACTTTGGATTTTGTGGCACCATCAAACCACAAATAGCACTGTACATAGTTTGTATTGATTTATTTGACATTTTCATGTTGTAATTTCCTTGTTTTGGCTCAAGTAAAGACACAAAAGCACAAATGGAGTGTTGACTTTTATATTATAAAACCACCATAAGACAAATATTATATTTTCATTATAGAACTGCCTGGGTGATTTATTCCTATTATTTACTTATTCAACTTCAGTTGTGTAATTTACATATTACTACTTTTTCCTTACAGATATCTGAACTATATACATTCCTAGAAATGGCTATACAATTTTTGCAAGACAGAAATAATAACAAATAAGGCAAGAGCTAAATTATTATTATTATTACTAGAAAATGTCCTCTGCCTCCTTGAATCCCGTGTAACTTCCAGTGATTCGGATGAACTATCCATTTCAACAAATAATGTCCAGAAAAAATATCCTTGTTGCTTCCTCTGCTTCTATCAACTCAGCTGTGTTGCCGGAACTTTCCACTGGCTATTGCACGTTACCCATGAGCATGCGCAGAGCTGCAACAAGTGCTTGCAATGTTTTGCTCATATTACGGCTAAGCTATGTAGCTACATGGTCATTACTATATGAACATGATCACATTAATTCATGAGAATCGTTTTTTTGGTGGAAAATCACGTTTTGGAGTATTGGATTGTATCGAGCTCGACGGTCGACTTTTGTGGGCTTCGCTGGAATCAGGAACTCAACAGAGGTATGTAGACTGAGTGAATTAGCTCAACTTTTTAGCATTTCTAGGTCACCTACTACGCTCATATCAACTGTGTTCGCTTCGAAGTGCTATGTTAACATGGCCATGCACTTGAAATTGAATTTCGAACATTTTAAGAGGCAAAATAGGCTGTTTCCAACTTGCCCCGTTACAGCCGCTGGGATGCAAAATCGGACAGGAGCATAACTTGGGGTAGGCAAGATCAATTTTTGTCGGGTTTTTTTTCACTGACAGCTCGCCTTGACCACAGAAAATAGAGTTTTGGGTCATTTTTGCCCGGATTTCTCCTTTAAAAGTAATAAATATTTCCGGTAATTTTCTCATTTAAATGTCTTCTCATCTCTAGTTGAAAAATGTAATAATACTTGCAGAAAATGAAATGTGGCGATTTCTTTGGACGAATTGGTTTGGAACTATATCTCATTTCTGCGTAATGATCAATGCACGTGGCATAGCAGCACACCCATATCAAAGAACAGGGTTCGAGTTAGGTGGGAGCCAGTGGGAGCTGAGCTCCCATAGAGAGAGGTCTGGCTCCCATGAAAGCAGCAAACTCAAACATCTGTGGGGGCTCTGACAATACAATTTTTACTGACAAATAAAGTTATCATAAGCGGGGATCAAACCGAGGTATGGGAGGTGGAACCTTTTTATGGAGTTGCGAGCGCGCTCGCGCTGGGAAGCGCTTGTTACAGGCATGTTTTTGATAATCTTTTCTTTTTGTGTTATTGCCTTATTGGCATGCTGTTATTATGTTCTCTGATGATAAAGGGGTACTGTATGCTTGCGCAGTTGCAATGTATAGGTTGTAAACATAGGTCAATGTCTTAATTGATTGTAAACCATGATTTGGTTGTGACCGATAGTAGTTACTGTGCGTAACAGTCGGGGTTCGCCTCTGACGCGAGAGGATCTAATGACGGTATGTTATATTGCCTAGTTTGTGGGCCTTGCCCCTGACTATTTTCAGTTTGATCAGTGTTTTGTTTGTTTAGTGTGTTTGTTAATTTGTTATGTTATGCACCTCCGCCAGTGGCCTAATATAAAATAAAAGAAAGACGTCTGCATTATTCAGTTTCCATGCCTATACCACCCACCGGATACAATGCCATTGAAAATTTGGCCGCTTGCTCGTTTCGGTTTTAGCCTACTTCAATAAAGCCAAACATCGACCTACTGTAGCTCCAGATAGTAAGATAATGCGCGGCTCTCCCTAGGTCAACCTCTCTTCTAGATATTGCTTTAACCAGGCTATTCCGATCATGCTGCGCATGATGTAAACTTTATTGAGGATTTCATGCAAGTAGCATATTCACCGAAATTAATAAGTGCCAGTTCACCGTTGTGCATAACATTCGGCCAGAGGTCCGGGAGAGAGAGAGAGAGATAGAGAGAGACATTGTCAACTTCTCACATTGTAAGGTCAGTGCTTGCTTCCCATTACATTCAAAAGTCCGCAAAGCCTTTACTGAACTCCTGCGCCGTTGCGCAGACTGGAGAACGAAAAAAAAACAAAAACAAACAAAAAAACATCCCATACCCCCCCCCCCCCCCTCCCACGAAGATGGAATCATAACTCGAACCCTGTCAAAGAAGCCCCCGAAAATAGTCCCAACAAACACAACACAAGTTCATGTTACATTCACTAAGTGTGTGTGATTATTACCCCGAACTGGATTATAGTTCCAAGATAATTAAACCGAGGAAATTGCCACGTTTCATTTTCTGTAAGTATTACTACATTTTCCAACTAGATATGAGAAGACATTTAAATGGGAAAATTACCAGAAATATTTATTACTTTTAAGCGTGATGCTAGCGGGTGCGATGCTAGCTGTTCAAATCTGATTCAAGCAACTATGCTAGGCTAGAGCTGCAAGTCATATCGCCAGGCTCGGAGAACGGCTTGATGAACAGAAAAAAGGTAAAACTAATTTCATAACTCGAGGGGAGGTGCAAAATGAACTTATTTCCACGAATGGTGGCCTGACGCTTTAAAACCACTCCCTCTTTCACCCTACTGGTCTCGCGGCAGTGTGTTTTCTATAGCCTACCGCTCTGACTGTGAACAGGGAAACAAAATTACGATGACCCAGGCAGTGTTTAACAGTTGAAGAATTTACCAGTGTTTCTCAAACTGTGGGGCGGGCCCCACTAGTGGGGCGCAGACACATGACAGGTGGGGCGCGAGACTTCTCTTTCCGATTGTCTGACGGCCACATCATGCCCCTCGAATTCACAGTTATTCGTCAGATACGTGCATATGACAGTAAATTGAGCTTTCCAATGGCCAAATGCTGTGATGAGGGGTTAAAGGGAAATTTGGCTTCGAATTAGTAACATGAAAATTCTAACATTGACAAAAATCCTGTATTCGCAAAGTATTCCTCACAGAGATATTGAGACAGGTGGGGCGCGAAAATTCTCTGCCCTCCAAAGTGGGGAATGACAGAAAATGTTTGAGAACCACTGGTTTAACAGTTCAAGAATTTACGATGACCCTGCAAGATGACTGTCGATCTCACAACATCATGCAAACACACGCAAACCCACATTGGTAAGAAGTAGAAGCACGTCTATCAACATGCAGTTCAAAACATGTTTTTGCCTAGGTGGATAGCCTACCTAGTGACACCATTCAGTGAAAGGAATGAAACAGAATGTACTTTTAGCTTTTGGCTGCCTGGATAATAGGATTAAAACTGTGCACAGTGACCAGACGTGTCGTTTCTCCCATCAACAAGTCTAGGACAAGAAAGAACTGTCTGATTTAAGTTGTAAACAAACAGCCAAGAGTTTCAAGCCAAGCCACATTTGTTTACATTGAAGAAGTTTTGGTACATCAACGGACACCACTAACCATGTTGCACATGTTTTAAAATAAATGTTTAAGGATATTCTAAGGACATGATTGAGAATGTTGGTAGGGGAGATTTTTGAATAGCTAAATAGTCTAGACATGATCAATCGCCCATGTTTTAGAGACAACCACTCTATTTCGTCCTGGACACCCCAGAAAAGGGTCTAAAAGTGCTAAATATTGGAATATACCTTTAAGGGTAGGATTTAGTGCTGTCAAACGATTAAAAGAATTAATCTGATTAATCACAATTTTTTTCAAAGATTGATCGTGATTAATCACTTTTAATCGCAACTCATTTCCTCCAGTAAGAATTTGGATGCTAGGGTATATTGGATCCTTATTTTGCCCTGTAAAGGCCCTGATACTGAATAGTTAGCTTTGTTCGTCTCAAATGGGGCAATTCACACCTGTCCCCTACCCCGAAGGATTCCCCAAACATGTTGTTGGACAGTCAGGAGCTAGGCCATAATCTTTGTATAGTTTGACTTGATAACCATTCCATTTTCTATCTGAAATTTAACATAATACATACCACGAAAGTGGAACCATATCCATCCGGATTAATCTGAGTTATTTTTTTTAATCCGAGTTAAATTTTTGGGATTAATCACGTGATTAATCAGTTAATTTTGCCAGCACTAGTAGGATTGTAAGTGCCCCAAGCTAGCCATTCTGAAGTGCCCAAGGAATATCTTTCTAGAAGAGTTTGGTCCTTCCCTTTCATGAGACTCTAAAGCCTTCACACCTATGGTACGAGGCTGAATCTTTCTTTTCTTTTTTTTTCTTTTTTTTTGCAAACTGTGCAAAAAGCCTTAAAATATATTGTCATCCACCAGTTTTAACCAGTGTCAAAGTGCTTGTTTATCTTGCATTCAAATCATTCCATCCATTCCACAATTTCATGTCTTACTAATGTGAGCCTCAGCCATTTTGGAGTCGAGCCAAATCACTTGACTCTACACCACCATCTATGGGCCAATGGATGGAAATCTCATTCACACCCACACAGTTATACATCCTTGTAATTGGATTCAGTGTGTTGATGTATAACCGGTATGTAATTGGGGCAAACATGTACTTTATGAGTTGTGATTTAAAAAGATATGCTGCCAAGAGTGGAAATTTTGATACATAGCACAAGCTGCAATGTCATGTCCTGTTTTGTATCATTAATTGATACTGTAGGCATGCATACAGCATGAAGTTATGCTTGGTTGATGATGGTTGGTTCTATATAAATTAGCCTACCCTCTGGCATATGGATTGTTCTAGGCTATACAAAAGCCAAATAGAATGCATTTGAATTGAGTGTAATTTCATGAGATTTCACCACACATTGGCTTCAATGGAGACTGGGAACACAGAAAATGACAAGAAAACATTTTTCTCTTTGACCCTCTTTCACATTTCCTTTGTTTTAGAACTTCCAACTTCAACAGGAAGTTCAGGTATTGACATGTTTGACATTTCAGTTGAATTTGATGTTATGTCCTCTATTATTTTTGCCACTGATAAACCATTGACCATTACAGTTAAACATGTAAAGGCATACCAGGAAAGTGCATTTTTAAAACTATATAGATATACCATTCACAATTGGTTGTTTAGCACCATCATGATTGTGGTATGCTGTTTTGGGCCATGTGCACAATGACAATTGGCAATTGTTCAGGTAATAAGGATGTGACCCAACTAGAAATGTCCCTTAAAAACTCTGAAATGGTACTGTCTCTCTTTGTACAGTAGGATCAGGAAATTAAAATATACAGTACAGTATGATCACACTAAGATTTATTTTTTTCAGAAAGTGAGGAAAACGAACGTTGAAATGTACTAGACTATTCCTTAGAGTGTTCTAATGTTCATGAAATTATACTAGACTCCTCTGCTAAAACACAGGAAGTTACAACGTGGTCTCCCCTTTTGAAGTTTTTCCTTGTTCTTTGTAGTGTGTGTGTGTGTGTGTGTGTGTGTGTGTGTGTGTGTGTGTTTGACCTCTGCATGTACAGTATATAAACACCTGTCACGCACCACGTCTTTCATTGTGGAGCATACGTTTTACTAGATGGCTCAAGTTATTATATTTGTACAAAGTGTTTCAATTTGGGTACTTATTGGTAGGTATATAAAATTATCATTAGCTACAATAGTGCAATCATTAGCTGCAATAGTGCTTATCAATGTTGTTTGTCATAACAATTAAATTTAAACAACAATTGCTCTGTTTTACAGCTCCCGTTGAGACAGGTGTTTCTCAGTTAGTACAAGAGGTGGAGATTGGAGCTAATGTGACTTTGAAATGTTCAATCCCTCAATTCGAGCATGAGGCCATCACTTGGTTCAAGCAAAATATTGGACAACTTCCACAGTTTGTTGGGAGATTTCAGAGAATTTTGCCTCCTGCCTTCGCTAAAGACCTCAAAGATTCAAAGCGTTTCAATTTAAGCAGAAGTTCAGGATCATTCACGCTGTCAATCGCAAGAATTCAACCATCTGATGAAAGTTCCTATTTCTGTGGCATACTACGACAATATGGTGATTTCCATTTTGGGACCCAAACATTTTTAATTGTAAAAGGTATGGGCAGTTTTTATTTCACAGTAATTGGTATTTAATCAACATTGTTTGTAGAAATATTTGCATGTATTTGATATTCATCTTCGGACATGTTGTCTGGGTTGTTTTACATGTAATCTGAGTTTAAGCCAACGGAAACATATATTTAAAGGAAAAGTTTGGTGTCATTCAAGTATAGCCGGATAGCTGTACAAGTACTGTGCAACTATACTTGACTGTACTACATAAGCGAGTGGAATGAAAGAATTAGGAAAAACATAGACAGAATGCAAATGCGAAAGAGCCCTTCACATTTAGTCAATGGAACCAACATTCGAACCCAAAAGTAAGATTGTATAGGTTCCATTGACTCAGACCAAATGCAAACACAAAAGCGAACAAGCATTTTATGCTATGGTGTTCCAAATTCTTTCATTCCACTCGGTATAACGTGCAGTCAACAGCCTTGTGCAACAGAGCTTCTGGAATTACACCAAACTTTTGCTTTGAAAAGTGGAGATCTTGAAAATTCTGGATTCTGTGGATTCTTCTGGATACAGAAAACACGTTTTAGGGTAGACTGAGTACAGTTGAGACAGTTTTTGCTATCTCCACAACCACTCAAATTTTTGACACTAAAAACACATTGAAAACTACCGGTAGTTATTCTATTTGTTTACATGGTGCATCCTTTCAGTCTGCACTAAAGTAAAACCAAAAACTCATATCCCTACGTTGTTGGGGTTTTTTTTCACAATTAACCCATAAAGAGAAGGTGCATTTTGCCTCAATTGTACCCTATAGAATTAAAGTATTGAGTACAGTTGAGACACTAGCATGATACAGTTACGACACATTTAGAATGCTGTAAGGCTGACTAGCCAAAGATAGTTCTCTTTTAAAATATATAATTTGAGTTGCTTTTTAGTTAAATCCATACTTTTTCCTCTAAATCAGCTTTAGAAAAGAGATACAACAGGCATATCAACTTTGAAGATGAAAAAATGTTTTGCTATTAGGCCTATGTTATCTTTACAGCCTTCAAGTTAGAGATTATATGGATTAATAATATACTGTTTAAATATCAAAAATGTTTTGTTGCATATTGCCTAAATTATATCATAATATACACAGATAAACAGCATGCAATCCAATGTAATTCTACATTTTTTCTAAATAATGAAACCTGCTTGCATAATATGATTGGATGAAATATGTCAATTTAAAGCAGGAGTAATAAGATATTCACTGTGGAAGGGACATGATTAAGTAAAATTCTCATGGTAAAAATACTTTTGCCAATATCTTTGGACTGATGGTATGCACAATATCCAAATTTCTCATCATTAAAGAGGGTACTAATGCCCATGGGTGTAACAAAAATCGTAGTTCTAGCTTTAACGTGTCTCAACTCATGTCTCAAATGTACTCAATCCACCCTATAGTAAGTATATCTTCTGATAGTCACACATTTGCAAAAGATGACGGGACTACTTTAAGGCCTCCTTATCACCCGGTGGAATGGAATACTGTTTTCTGATTGGCTGTCAGGGTGTCTGTTATTTCTAGATAACAGGACACCTGAGGCATTGTTGGGTTAAAAAAGTTCTTTATCAATGCTCTTTAGAATGCAGCCTTGCGGATCTTCTTTCATAAGAAAATAGTACCCCAACCGAACAGGATAACTTCTTTCTAAACGGAGCCACATGTTTCTTTTATGTTTCAAACACTTGCTTATCATCTCTACGTTTTAGTTGCAAACCGGGTGATAAGCGGGATAACAGCCTTCGAGGTGTCCCGATATAGAGAGATAATGGACTTCGCGTAGGCAAACAGCCCTTCGGCTTCGCCGTCGGGCTGTTCTTCGCCATACGCGTCGTCCATTATCTCTCTATATCGGGACACCTCGGCGGCCGTTATCCCTTACGCATACAAGTTCCAATAAGTCCATAGCACTGTGTTTCAAACATTCTATTCCATTGTTTTCAATACAACCCCGCATACCAGTGCCGAACTCAACCACCACTACCTGTCGATGAAACTAACGATATTGTGAAATTCGAAAGTGCTCCTCAATGTTGTCGGAAACGGTGTATGGAGGTCCTTAAGGCCTAATTTATCATGTATAAGAAATATATGAATTCATGTCTAACAAATGATTGTTGTTGCTTAACACATTATTAATATTAAGATGAATTAACTGAAAAAAAATTACATTCAATTCTTGTTACCCATATTTTGTTTTGTTTAACATATGGAAGTGTGTGAAAACATTGCAGGTAAACATCTACTGAGAGACTCTATAACTGCAATGATCCAAGACCCAGAATCAGACCCAATTCCTCCTGGAGTTTCCAGGACCCTGGAGTGTGTGGTGTTGTCTAAGTCCAGAACTGAAGATTTCAAAGTGTTCTGGTTCCGACCCGCTTCAGGAGGTTCCCATCCAGGGGTCATTTACACCAACAACAGCTGGAGTGGGCCATGTGAGGGGCGCTGTGTCTACAGTCTCTCAAAGAAGGATGTGAACATCTCTGATGCTGGAAACTACTACTGCGCCATAGCCACTAGTGGACAGATACTTTTTGGGAGTGGAACTGCACTTGACTTGGGTATGTCATTTTCACTTATTTTAAACTACGCTCTGTGTGTGTTATGCAAGTTGAGCTGACAGGCTACCACTGAATTCAACAACAGCTGACAGTAATTGATGAATTAAAATGACTAATTTACAATTCTTACTAAACTGTCACTGAATACAAACTGTTTATTTAGGTAAAATATATGATTCAGACATACATGTCAAATCAAAATGGGTTTCTAGAAATTTCATTACTTGCACTTCAATTTAATTTCATTTGCTTTGCAGATGAACAACCACAACAACCAAATAATGTGATTCTGGTAGGTTTGGCTGTTGGTTTGGGTTGCTGCGTTTTTGTACAGACTTTTTGTATGTGCTGGCTGATCTACAAGAGTAAGTGTAAAAATTCTGTATTTAATTTCATTATTTTTACTTTTTAAAGTGGATTACGTGAATCAGTTTAGTTTTCTTGAGTGTGTGTACTGTTTACTTTACAGTGAAAAACAAGCAACCGATTAGAGAGGGTAACTCTGGTACCAGGAAAAGTGACCAGGTGAGATAAGAATAACAAGTTTCCCTGATTTATGTGACTTTTTTGGCATAATTTTATTAGGGCCCGAGCACCGAGGTGCACGAGCCCGGAACGGGCTTGTGCACCGACCGGTGCGAAGCCCTATTGCTTTTGTAAGGATTTTTTTCTTTTATTATTATTATTATTATTATTATTATTTTTCTTCCCCTGGAACCGGCCATTTTTGACCCCTTTCCCGTGCATGAAAACTCACGAAATTTTGCACACACCTTGGAAGTCTGGAACACTGGAGGTTTACAGAGGTATAGACCCGGGTGTGGCCCAGGGACTCCGTAGCGCCCCCTAAAGTAAAAAAATACCTTGGGCTCTATGGGGCGGTCTCATGATGAACTTTAACATACTCCTCGGACACCGTTTGTCAGATTCCTGTGAAATTTGGTAGATATGATACCAAGACATTGCTCATGTCAAATTGCGAAGGGATTTTTCATACCTTTTACGAATTCAAGATGGCGGATGCATGAAATAAGAGAAAAAATGAAAAATAGGAAATGTGGCATAACATCACACTTGATTGATAAAATCGCCTGAAACTCATACCGTTTATAGATCTTATGATTACCACGATATCCATTCACTTACTGGGCGTGGTTATTACAGCGCCACCATCTGGCAAGGTGGAACCACTACAGAAATTGACATTTAGCTCCATGGTTCACATATACTTTGAGCTACATGCACGAAATTTGGTAGGTGTGTGGGACTCCCCAAGACGAACAATTTTTGTATTACATTGCATTAGCCACGCCCAACAGGAAGTGAGGTAATAAGGAGTGTAAAAATTTGGACACACAATGAACTTTAACGTACTCGTCGGACACGGTAAGTCAGATTGAAGTGAAATTTGGTGTACATGACCTCTAGATGCTGATGATGCCAAATTGCGAACGGATTTTTGATATCTCGTACTATGTTGAAATAACAATTTTATGAAATTGTATGATTTTAATAGCTCATCACGAAACAGGAAGTGTGTCATAAAATTACACAGCATTAACCGATTGGTCTGAAACTTCACAGGTTCATAGATGGTATGACTGTGATGATATCTAGACACCCCGGGGGCGTGGCTGTTATAGCGCCACCACCTGGCCAAGCAGGAAATGTGCTAGAAATTGATACTGCTTTACCCGATTAATCTGAAACTTCACTGGCTTATAGATAGTATGACTGTGATGACATCTAGACACCCCGTGGGCGTGGCTGTTATAGCGCCACCACCTGGCCAAGCAGGAAAAGTGCCAGAAATTGACTATACTTTACCCGATTGATCTGAAACTTCACAGGTTCATAGATCGTGTGCCTGTGATGATATCTAGACACCCCGTGGGCGTGCCTGTTATAGCACCACCACCTGGTCAAGCAGGAAAGGTGCTAAAAGTGCTAGTGGTCAAAAATTATAACTTGGAAACGGTTTGACATAGCTTATCCAAACTTGGTTTATGGACTCCGGACCGTGTTCTGACCACGCATAACCATGAATCGAAACTCTGTAGCGCCCCTAGTGGTCAAATATTATAACTTGGAAACGGTTTGACATAGCTTATCCAAACTTGGTTTATGGACTCCTGACCGTGTTCTGACCACGCATAACCATGAATCGAAACTCTGTAGCGCCACTAGTGGTCAAATATTATAACTTAGAAACGGTTTGACGTAGCTTATCCAAACTTAGTATATGGACTCTTGACCGTGTACTGACCACACAGAATCATGAATCGAAACTGTCTAGCGCCCTCTAGTGGTCAAATATGATGACTTGGGAACGATTTGACGTAGCTTATTCAAACTTGGTATATGGACTCCTGACCGTGTTCTGACCACGCAAAACCATGAATCGAAACTCTCTAATGCCCCCTTGTGGTCGAACATTATAACTTGGAAACGGTTTGACCTATCATAGCCAAAGTTGGTACTCAGACTGTGGACCACCTTCTGAACATGCAGTATGACTTATGTGAATCTCTGTAGCGCCCCTACTAAGAGAAAGAGTTTAAAAGGCAGACTGAGTGAGTGTGTGACAGTGAGTGTCTGCGCGTGTAAAAAATGAGGGTGAGACAAAGATAGCACACCTGTTCCGAGTGAATGTGCATTCACTGTGTACCATTGTTGCGATATGCACTCTTTGCGGTGCACCTGGTGCGAGGGCCCGTCATCGCCGCTTGCGGCTTTAATTGTTTCTTGTATTTTATTTTATTGATGCACGTACACAATATAGTCTTGTATTTTTATGTCTGATATGGAGACTTTATTATTTCTTAAGGAAATTCAGGCATCCTATATCCATGACATGGCATACAACTCACACATACAATACATTACACACTACAAATAAAATTGTGTGCAGCTTTATTGTAATTTACCCACTTTTGTTTTTTTTTCCATAGTCTGAGGCATACGATGGCCTGAGTTATGCAGCACTGAGTTTCTTAAATAAGGAACCAAGAGGCAGAAGAACCAAGAGGGAGCGTCCACCAGAGGCTGTTTATGCCGCAGTTAATCTCTGACCACTCTAGCCAGCTCACTGTGCCTTACTGTTGGAGACAGTCCAGATTCACTTTCGTAACAAATTCGATGGAATATTTACTATTTTGTCACACCCAAGAAAATGATATGATAAGGTATGTGTTGACTATTTAAATAATTGTTTTTGACTGTATAACTTGCATGGAATATCCCTTATGGGAAGTGATGTTATTTGATTTGTACAGTAAACACTTTTTTGACATTTAGCAAGTGTCTCATCATCATTATTTTTTACTTCCTGACCCCACCCTATTTCTCTACAATTAATTAATCTTAACATTTTCTGTGAATGCAGTATTCATAGTTTTTACAAACACATTGTAATACATTCTACAAAAGCCTTTACAAATTGCCTCAAGTCACACAAAGCATTATAAAGCGTAAATGTGTTAATTGTTGTTTTATATCTACAATTATTCATGCCAAATAATGAAAAGTTAAAAGCACTCTAAATTAATTGTGATGAAAACATAATTACTTACAAAAATCAATAAGGCACCATCATAGACAAGAAGTAAAATGGTATGTGTCCTTGGAATCTACAGGCCAAAGAACTTTATAATCCTGTGTAATTTATGAGTGAAGTCATAACAATCTATAAACATCTGTGAATAATTATGTGTTAGTAATAAGTCCTTATGAATGTATTGTAACTCTTTATGAATTGATTTATTTATTGTGTTTTATGAATACTGTGTTCATAGAAAGTGTCTGAAATCTTTTTAAATATTTGTAGGGGGTTTGCCTGGAGTGATAAGTAGTGATAAGTAAAGAGATGGAGTGGGACAGGGAAATGGTCAGAAGTCAGAATTAGACCCCACAGTCACAGATACTCCCAATCATGAAATCAACAATAACACTGACAACCATTTCACATGGACACTTTTGGAGCACAACTCTCAATCTCATTCCCCTTTGTAAAGAGGCCCTACGCAACTATTTTAGCTTCATGTACCATTCATTGTTATGGTTTACCATTCATTGTCATGGTTCTACAACACATTTTAGGGTTGATTGGTGGCTTTTTCGCCTCGCTCCAGCACTTTTGGGTTGCATTCGGGAACATGTACGATTTGAATGGTGAGCTGTGGTCCAGTCTCATAAAGCTGTAGGGGGAGCTGTTTCGCCTCGCTCCATCACCTCTGGGCAGAGATAGGCAACAAGCAAGTTTCAGCTGGTTAAGCCGTAGTCTAGTCTCGTGGAGCTGTAGGGGGTGGTCTATAGAGAAAAAATGCAAGCACAAACCTAGCAAAAACTGAGAAAACCTCAAAGTCGTACAATGGCAAGAGGTGTACTATGGACGATCCATGGGTCTTCTCTTTTTCCCACAGCATATACTCTGTTGGTTGTAATGCAATTGCTCGTTACCAACCAAGGCCCAGTTCTCCAAAACATTCTTATCGCTAGTTCTTTACCTCTTCCTTAACCTTCCCCTTAACGTTAAGATGTGATCCCCTAAATGTTTGCACACTAAGTGTATCTTCTGTAAGTCACACTTTCGTAAGGGTGGTCTGGACCATTCTTAGCTTTCTCTTATCATAGTTTTTGGCTTAAACATATGCTTTACAGCTTTAAAAAGTGTTGTCTTGATCTCAATACTTGCACACTTACTGCCAAGGAACATCTGAATTGGTTTCCTTGCATTTTGTGTTTTATTTTGCATACACTAAGTTGCTTTGCTTTTCAACCCGTCTAAAATGCAAACATGCCACATACACAACTCATTGGGACACATTATATTTTTACTTATATTGTATTACGCATATTTCTTGTTAATTGCAGCACCTTAATTCCGGAAAAGACATTTTCTCGCATGCTCTAAAGAAGCGCAAATGACAACAATCAATGCCAGAAACATGGATTTGGCACCTTAAGTGATAGCTAAGAACAACGTAGTAAAGAAGACTCTAAGAGATAGTTCGGGGAACACACTCAGAAAAGTAAACAACTTTGGTAAGATATATCTTTCGAGTCTTCTTAGTGCGCTAAGAGTGTGTGTTATCGGGGAACCGGGCCCAAGTTCCTAACTACATAGCAATGCTTTGGAGATATGGACGTCAGCAAGGGGAACTCTCTGGCGCAATCAGACACCTGGTACAAACCGTGTGGTGCCATAATTTTAAAGAGAACAGTATATGTAAGATGTTTCAGCATAGTCATATACTTGTACATGTATTTCAAGAGGGTGCATTAAAGAAGCCCATAACCACTTAATTGTTGGGTAATGCCACTTAGACATAGATGCCATGAATTCAGCCTGGAAAATGAGGATTCTAAGGGTGTGGCACTGCAGAGGGGCCAGAGATCATTGTAATGTTATAATTAATGTTTGAAAGCTCAACATGACTTCAGAGCCCAAAATTTGTAGTGGCATCCCTGTGTATAGTTTAGTGTAAATAGGCTGTTGTCATCTCACTGTGTATGTGTATCTGTTTTAAGCTGTATGATGCAGAAAGAATTTCTATGAGGACCAATAAGTACAGTATCTATCTATGTCTCAAGAACTATGAGGTCCAGGTCTAAATTTCAGTGGTCTCATTGAGGTGTATTTACAACCACTCATTGGGCCATGTGCCAGTGTGTTGTGCCACCGAATGAGACAAAAATAATGCACTGAATTTTCACTGGGCACCCTCTGAATGTGCAATACTAAACATGTTTTTTTGATGAATGAAGATTGGTGTATTTGCTTTTTGATTAATATCACAAAGATTTTGGAGTAAAAGCTTAGAATGCTCTCCTTTCTTCGCAGCACACGCAGCAGTGGGTGATGTGGGCTTTCATAGCCTGTAGTAGTTGTACTTCTTTAAAAAAAAAAAAAAAAAAGTCAGATAAATAGCCTATCACACAAATAAAAGTGATGGTCCTGTTACATGTATGCACCATATTTAGCATAGTATCAACTGTTTTTTTTTGTTTGTTTGTTTGTTTTTTTTTCTTAGCACTATTAGACCTTTGCAGTTAGTAGTTGTGGTTACCACCAATGGAAAATAGCCTGTTTTACAAACTGCATATTTCACTTTGGGCTGTGAAGCACCCCTCTCAAAAATGCAGACTCAGACACATGTAAAGAACAATATAATGTTCTGTTTATTTAATACAAATGCTAATAAATATTAAAAATATTTAAAGTGATGGCCCTGTTACATGTATGTACCATATGTGGTACAGTGTATTAAGTCTTTTTTTTTCTTGGTTCTATTAGACCAGTGCAGTAGCAAGAAACAACAGGAAGTCTTTTATCATTGCTATTCAAACCGAGTGCTGCTTGTCATGACCACATTTCACTGATGCATGCTTTGCATACAGTTGATACATACCATGGATTGTGGGGTGATTTGTGCTAAAATCATAATTTTTTACATTTCTGTGGCAGTTTGGGAAGAGGGAGGTAAGTAGAGCACAGGAGAATACCCATATGAATAGCCTAATTATGAAAAACGGTAAATGTAAATGTGTTCCTTATGGTTTCACACAGGATTGGTTAATTGTTAAACACTCTAGTAATTTTTGCTGTGAATATTGTCTCCAGTTGCTGTTGATATTCAGAGTGCATCATTACAATTGAATGTATTTCTATAACATATGTTCTTCAACAACTACAGATTTATACATTGTCTTCATTTGTCATTATTTCCAGCTACTGTAGAAATTCAGGGTGTCTCTCAGCCAACTCCACTGGTGACGGTCAAAACCGGCAGCAATGTAACTTTGGAATGCCTCATTTCACATAAAAATGAAAAAGATCCCGTTGTCTGGTATAAGCAAAGTGTTGGGCAGAGGCCGCTTGTGCTAGGAACAGCTCAGCATTTTGTGCCTCCTGTATTCTATGATGAGTTCAAAAATAACAACCGTTTCAACATAAACAAGGTTTCTGGTTCTTTCCATCTGTCTATATCAGACATTCAGCTTTCTGATGAGGCTTCTTACTTCTGTGGAGTCAGGATTGTCTATGACATACACTTTGCAAATGGAACGTATCTGTTTGTAGAAGGTACCCTAAATACATGTATTTATATGAAGAGTTTATATGCAAAAGTTTATTTACGATGAATTTACAGATATATTTTAAAATAAAATTAATAATTTTTGCCTTGGGTTGATTTGCTTTTAATTGATGAGAACATCCATATTGCAGTTTGAAAGTGATGACCTACAAAATATTATGAAACTTTTTTTTTTTTTTGCATATTTCTGAAGATGGTTTTAAAGGTTTTGTGTCTGAACTCTTCACATTTTACTCAGAATCACTTTAATATTGTAAATATTGTAAAAAACAATAACACCAGTGGCAATCAAAGGTTATTTCGTTTCTTCCAGATAAAGATCAGCTGAGGTCCAACATTGCTAATATGACCCAAGTCACACTATCAGGCCCAGTTCCCCCTGGAGTTTCCAGGACCCTGGAGTGTGTGGTGCTGTCTAAGTCCAGAACTGAAGATCTCAGAGTGTTCTGGTTCCGGCCCGCTTCAGGAGGTTCCCATCCAGGGGTCATTTACACCAACAAGAGCTGGAGTGGGCCGTGTGAGGGGCGCTGTGTCTACAGCCTCTCAAAGAAGGATGTGAACATCTCTGATGCTGGAACCTACTACTGCGCCATAGCAACAAGTGGACAAATACTCTTTGGAAATGGAACAGTAATCGACATTGGTAAGTTACTCAACTGTTGTTTTTATACTTCATGTAATTACAGTAACATGCCAAGGAATTCAAACTAAACAAATTCTCTCACTCTCTCTCTGTTTCTTCATCTCTCCCTCTGTGTGTGTGTGTGTGTGTGTGTGTGTGTGTGTGTGCGTGTGTGTGTGTGTTCTAGTAATCTGGCATCCAAAAACTTCATTTGTTATTAGCATTCTTTTTGGAGCTTTGTTTGTAGTGTTTGTTTTTGTGATTTTCCTTGTTTGCTGTGACAGGAAAAGTCAATATTGTGAGTATAAATTTCAACATGTTTTAAGGGACATCATAATCAATCAATAATGTAAAAGATATTGAATAGAACAGTATTTATATGTCAGAAAATAATGCATATTCCAGGAGGTAATAAAGCGAATATGTCAACAATAAGGCGCATATGACTGAGTGTTGCAGTACCGCCATGTTAAACAGCAAATACCCATAGGTTTATTTAATCTGACATATTCCCAGGTAACACCTCAGCACTGAGTTATATCTAATTATTTCTGTATTGAAATACCCACTAATATTTGGATTTTTGGCTAAATAAAGGTAATGAAATCCATGCAGTCTATGGCACAAAAGGCTTTGAACATATTGCTCAACAGATAAAGGTTGGTAATATTATTAAGAGATTGCATAGAGTTTAAAGTAAATTAATTGTTTATTCATTATTAACTGTTTTTTTTATTTCCAGATGATTACAGATGACTTTACTTTTGTCATCTACAACAATAGGAAGAACCTCAAAATGCACCCAAAGCAATGAAATGCTTGCATTTCTGGTTCTCACGTCAGCTTCCTGCACCATCAAAAATCTCTCTCTCTCTTTCTCTCTCTCTCTCTCTCTCTTTCACACATGCATGCACACACACACACACACACACATACAGAAACCTTACACCCTTTCTCATTCACTGTCGCTTTACATAATACCATGCCTTTCAATTCAATAAAAATATATAATACTTTGAACCAGTCTCAGTTACTCTCAGTTAGTAATGTGCAATAACGAGTAACTGTCAGTTAACAATGTAAGTTAAAAAAAAAATAATAATCATCATAACCTGCAAGGTCCTAGCCCGGAGATGTTTCGGACACTTTTCAGGAAATGAAACAATGTGATAGCTGATGCTCAAATACACTTACATGAAACAAAGTGTAGACCAAGGGGGAGGGTCATGACCAAGCTAGCAAGGCCCTAAACCTAAATTTGTTTAGGAGTTCCCACTCCAGATCAGACTTAAAATTTTACCCTGATATCATTGAAATGTATAGTTTGGCATTGATAGATAGACCAAACTCAACAAAGCAGTTATCTCTCAAACTACTTCTGCACGCAATAGGATAGCCTATGACCAATCAGAGGAACAAACAAGATGTAAACAAATCAAAAGGCCGTTGTTTTTGAGGAAGCCCACTCTAAACGCATAGAGCTTTGTGATTGGATGACACCAACAGTGTCAAATTCCCTATGGCTTGCTACTACACGAACAAGCTGAGCAAATTTATTTGCCGCTAGAGTGCGTCTAGATTTCTAGGTTATGACTTTCCCTGACCAAAAAACAGAATTTCCATGACCTCCTGTCAAAAAAAATATTGAGAGATAAGCAGAAAAGGCCAATTGAAACGGCCAAACTTGTCCTAATGTCCTGCCTTGAGTGCAAATTCATTTCAGCTAAACGTTTTTACTGTTAATTTACCAGCCTCAAAGTCACTTCAATGATTAAATGGTTAATTACGGTGTGACCGATGGCTCTCTCGTCAGTCTTTAGCATTTGTTTCGCGGTAATCCCGCTTGCAGAATGTCTGGTACCGGGTCCAGGAAATAGAAACTGAAAGTAGATAACTGAAATCCTATTTATTACCGGCTTGTCAGACAACATAACGCACAGACATTATCATCTCAGGTTTGTACTGTTTGGTTTACAAATAAATTGACATCGATTGTTGAGAATGTACAATGTTGTTGTGTTTTTTCTAATATTTCGGTGACTCTAGGTGGTCCCTTTAAATTGAAAAATATTGAGAAACAAGATAGAAGGACGCGCTGGTATACACATACCGTAATTTCCCGACTATTAGCCGCGGCTTATACATTGATTTTGCAAAATTTCTTCTGCTATGAGGTTAAAACGGGGGCAGTTAATATTTTGATAATAAGGTTTTTTTTTTTTAACCTGCATAAAACACTGTCCTGTGGCTTATACACAATGCGGCTTATATGCGGGGAATTACTGTAACAACAAAATTCCCTGATATTCCCTGACAAGCAAAATGGTCAAATTCCCTGACTTTCCCTGTTTGGAACAGCCTTCATTGAAATTCCCTTATATTCCAGAAATTCTCTGACCTGTGGGAAGCCTGTAAATCTAATCATCATCAACCATTCTTTATTCAGGGGAACTTGAACTTTTACAGCAATGCCCTGAAAGGAAATAACAATCATAATAATACAAGACAAAATAAACAAAGTAATAATTAATCAAACATACAAAGTAGCCTAAGCCTATCAGAATATTATAGGCCCATCAGAGTTGGAGTGGTAGGTCGTAGCAGTTGAAAATATCCATGGGCATTTCCTGACATATAGGGCAGTGCCAGCCTGATGTCAGAGGCAGGGCCGCCTACGAAGCTCAAGGAGATGTGTGCATAGTCCGGATTGGAGTTGATGGAATTTGTACCGCTGGCTGCGCAAAGAGCACGGCTGGAATGGAGTTGTTGTAGATCAGCTCGAAGGAGGCAGCTCTCATGGCATCTTGTCCTGAGCAGTCCATTACGGGTACAGACTCACTTATTCAGGGCAGTGTAGCAGCATCCCTGATTGCTTTAGCCTACTTGGACCAGGCGCTGAAGTGCAGGTTGTCCATGAAGGAGCTAGCTAATAGATGATTGTACCACCCCTAGCCGCAACAACTGCAACCAAACATTTATGAAAACTGGCAATGAGTCTTTCCCTTCACTGTGGAGGCAATCTGAAAGTGTAGACTTTATACTGTCAAACTATAACTGAGCCCAGCCATACTTCCTTGTAATGGTCAGACCATTAACTTTCTTTAAAAGACTGAGTTACTAAAACGCACAAGGGGGTTCTTTGGAATGAAGTAAATAACTTAGTAAAGCTACTATGGCGTCATGATCATACAAAACCTTGAAAACAGAATATGGCTGCGCAGAAGCGCATGTAAGACAATTAATAATACACACAAATAAATAGTCAATTGTTCAGACGGCGCTGAACGAGCTCGAAAAGACGCACCACACAAATCAATTAACTGTCGCTCCTGGCGCTGTATATTAGCGCACCAAAATCCTGTACAAGAACAAGAAACAGAGGAGTGAAGGCCGCATTGGCTGTCCTGCACCGACACGCCACGAAAAATAGTAATCCACAAAAAAAGGCAAAAATGTGATCGCTTAACGAGTGGTAAACCACGTCAAAAAGAAAGTAAAAAGAGATCGATCTCACCTGGTCTGAAGAATAATCCACAAAGTAGACGCTGAAAGTTTGTTTCCCCACGCGTCCTCTTCCTGGAGACGCGCGCTCTTGAACTGAGTGTAGCTCTAAAATAATCAGTCTAACATTTTATCTCCCCAGTTAATGAGTTTGGTTTCTTGCTTTATGGCCACGCTATTCAAGGAGATTATTTTAAACACTCAAATGTAGCTGCAGCTTAAGAATGCTGGCGTCACAAATTCAAACAGCACAGCCGCACTTGCTGAAACATCCCACGGCCCGCCCAAGTCAACTCACACACCTACATTAGTAAGCTTGGGGGCCCGGTGATTGACATGACGGACGGCCGTGGCCTTCAAGAGATAGTGCACATCCATACCATGGTACACAGTGGACAGTAAATAATCATTGCACAGGTATAAATACTGAATACTTCATACCATTCATGCTACATAAACCTTATATGCAATACATGTAAGTGCAATTATAACATTTCACAAAGGACACTAATTGTTAATGTGACCGTGTCACATCCTGTCGCTGCATGAGATTTCGGGATCTGAACGTGGTCGCGCAAACCAGGCTAGTCAAATTATGCTGAAATGTGAAATTCAATTATTTTCGTGAAAGCATTCCTTTTTTTAAATTTTGTCAGAAACAAAGTGTGCGACAAATTACTGGATTTGCTGTGGAGGGTCACAAATAAGGGCAAGGCCTCATTCATAAAGCAGTTTGACATGTTCATGGTAACCATTGCTTGTTAAATATTGTAGGCTTTATTCACAACATGAGCGGCCTCTTGTATAAACCGTCTGTCAAAGCTCTGTTTATGTGTTCATCTCACTCTACTTAGATTATGCCTAGAGTGTTTTTAACTTCATTAGTTGGTATAGAGGGTAATTAACAGATAAATATAACTGGAGAAGTGTTGCATGTAAAGCTCTTAGCTTTTGTAAATCTTATCATTAGTCAACTCTGAAAGTTGGGGTGAGACCAAAATAACATATTACACCAGTATGATTCGTAAAATATTATTTCTGTTCTTCAACTTGCTGAGTTATAATCGCCCCCTCTGGACATTCTGGTACATGACACTAAGTGTAGGAATGTGTGCCTCGTTTCAACTACATCCAGTTGCTAACATTTAAACTTTTCTTGCTGATACTTTTTTTGTCGTATTGTTCCTTGATTTAAATAAACCAACTAAACCAACTAACCTACATCATAATAGGCTGTTTTCCTACGACACCAAAGACATTTCCAAACAATGACGTCGCTTTAGTGAGTCTTAAGGTATTGCAACATACATATTACTTAAAGTTGTATTGTACATTTTCACATATTCCTTACAATGTTTGATACACTCTTGATACAGCAGTTGCGTCAAAAAAAGTTATAGTGGTAATTTAACAAAGAAAAAGTTGAACATCATAACATATAACTTTGAGAAACATCTGTATATTCCAAACTGCCAGCAAAGGATGAAAGTTAAACTTAGATGTTGTCTTCTTCATAGCTTGATTGATTTAAATTTTGTAAGACTTATCAAAAAACAAATCAGTGGTCACGATAGTGAGTCTTATACAATGAAATAGTTAATTTAAAAAAAAGAGAGAAATAGATAAAATTATGTTTGATGAAATCATGAATTCACTCTCTTAAGGTTTCACCCAGCCCAGCCACAGGAAGTTACAGTATGGTCTCTTTTACTTGAAGTGGAAAAAGCTTGCTGTCATTCTCTGCCTATATATAGACACTTTCACACAGTGCCTGCTTTGCACTGAAACATTCGTAATGATTTCTAAGGTGTGCCTTGTCCTATGGTTGATTTTCAGCATTTTGATGGAAGTTTGGAATACTGTATGTAAGTTGTCTCTAACTGAATTATCATTACAAAGGAATGTATTTCTATAACATATCTGTCCTTCAACAACTACAGATTTATACAGTGTCTTTATTTGTCATTATTTCCAGCTACAGTAGAAATTCAGGGTGTCTCTCAGCCAACTCCACTGGTGACGGTCAAAACCGGCAGCAATGTAACTTTGGAATGCCTAGTTTCACATAAAAATGAAAAAGATCCCGTTGTCTGGTATAAGCAAAGTGTTGGGCAGAGGCCGCTTGTGCTAGGAACAGCTCAGCATTTTGTGCCTCCTGTATTCTATGATGAGTTCAAAAATAACAACCGTTTCAACATAAACAAGGTTTCTGGTTCTTTTCATCTGTCTATATCAGACATTCAACTTTCTGATGAGGCTTCTTACTTCTGTGGAGTCAGGATTGTCTATGACATACACTTTGCAAATGGAACATATCTGTTTGTGGAAGGTACCCTAATTACATGTATTTATATGAGTTTTTATGCAAAAGCCTGTAAGTCTATAATGAATTTATAGTTGTATAATTACAGATGTATATTTGTATAATTTTGTTTACTTTTTTATCAGTCCAACTCCTCTTGGTTTGCATTTACTTGATTTGCTCTACTACTTTGAATTGCAGTTTGATAGCCTAGAGATTACTTGTAAAACATTATAAAAGCAACTTCATTATTGCATATTTCTGAAGATGGGCTTAGAGGGTTCTGCATCTTCACTCTCCATATTTTACGCTGAATTACTTTATTATTGTCATGAAATTGCACTGAACATGTCCAAGATACCAATGGCAATTGATACTTGTGTGTGAATTCTTTCCAGATAAAGATCAGCTGAGGTCCAACATTGCTAATATGACCCAAGTCACACTATCAGGCCCAGTTCCCCCTGGAGTTTCCAAGACACTGGAGTGTGCGGTGCTGTCTAAGTCCAGAACTGAAGATCTCAGAGTGTTCTGGTTCCGACCCGCTTCAGGAGGTTCCCATCCAGGGGTCATTTACACCAACAAGAGCTGGAGTGGGCCGTGTGAGGGGCGCTGTGTCTACAGCCTCTCAAAGAAGGATGTGAACATCTCTGATGCTGGAACCTACTACTGCGCCATAGTCACTAGTGGACAAATACTCTTTGGAAATGGAACAGAAATGATCATTGGTAAGTTATTGCTCATTTCACCATGTTATTTAAAGGTAAGCTGAACAGGTATTTAAGCATAAAGCTGTTGCTATAAGTGATAATTAGGAGGTTATCTTGTTACTTTGATCTTGTTATATTTCAAGAAATCTATGTTCAAAAGGCAGTTATATATCATAATCTTAACTTATCAGCAGGATAAGTATCAGTGAATGTCATGAAAGTTTGTTTGTTGTTTCAACATGAATGAAAGTAAGGTATTTGACAAGTTAATACTGATTTGTTTACAGCTAAACCATTAAACCATACTTTGATGATTGGATTGATAGTGGCTTTGGGTTGCTGTGTCACATTGATGATTTTTCTACTTTGGCTGAATTGCAATAAGAGGGGCACATGTGACAACTGTAGTCGTAAGTATCCTAATTCCCTCGTGCTTTGACACTAGTGATTAAATGTAGAAGTGAGTATCCAAAGTAATTCAATCATAATCTGAAATGAGATTGTGTTTGCTGATTTTGTCTTTGTTTGCTTGTCAGGGCACAACATGAGGCATGTTAGAGATGGGAGCTCTGATACCGGACAAAGAAATGCCCAGGTACTTCCTCTAGTCATATCATAGAATTACATCATATTGTGTCCACTGTTGTAACTCTGAGTTGCAGACCGTTACAATGACTGATTGGCAGCATTTTTCTCCCACAATATTTTTGAAACACTATAATGCATAAATTTCTGTACAACAGCTAATTTGAAGGGTGAAGACATTTGTGAATGAATTGATTATCTAACTAATACACTTCTCATTTACTCCCATAGTCTGAGGCAGTCGATGGCCTGAGTTATGCAGCACTGAGTTTCTCAAATAAGGAACCCAGAGGCAGAAGAACCAAGAGGGAGCGTCAAGCTGATGCTGTTTATTCTGATGTCAATCTCAAGCTTTAGCAAACAGTTGTTTGTTTGTTTTTTTTTTGTTTATTTGCGTGTGTGTGTGTGGTGTAATGTTTAATTCATGTTTTGTATTTCACTATAATTCACATGTATTACATTTCTCTGTCCTGAAAATATGTGGATGCTTGGCTTTGTTGAGACTGCTTTATTTGAATGATGAAAATTGACAGATCAGTGTATTTGGAGAGTGATTCACAGTTACATTACATTCTTTCAATTATCAGACTAAATTCAGCTCAATTTTCTTTATCAGTCAAAGTGAAACACGTGCATTTGATTAATATGGATGGCTCGGATATTTTCTATTAACACCTAAAATTGCTGTTTCAGTCTTATAGCAGCATAGCAAAACATTTTGCAAATAATGCAATGCATGTTTGGGGTGTTGTACAGAATAAAGGCATTTTCTGCTCAGTTTATTATTATTATTATTATTATTATTATTATTATTATTATTATTGTCATTATTATTTAACTGAAAGGAGAAAAATAAGACTATTTACTGTGCCTCTGGTACCCACCTCGTAAAGAGTGGGTATAGTTTGAGTAGCTGCACACAGTGTATCGCTAAAAAGAAGCTTAAACGAGAACCATTTGTAGCAAAGTGACTCCGACAATTGCAAGATGCGCTCTCGTAACATGTCATAACTTGGTTAATTATAGGTATTCCTAAATGTGGCAGCCCCTTTAGGGAATACCTCATAATAGCTAGCTTTCACTCTACGTCACTAACGTATTTTCAGCGTGCTTCTGTATGCGCGCAAACCTCAACTGATGGGTAGCTGGACCTAGAGCCATTGAAAGCACTGTGTTTTGGCTGCAACTTTTTGTAGAAAAAGCCTTAGTTTTGTGCCGTTTTGGATGTTATAAACTGTCTAACCAAGAGAAGGAAAGGGATATTATCGAGTACCTAAGGAAATTGCCCATAAAGGTGAGAAATGGAAAAAAAATTCAGAGAACCACGTCGTAGTACATAATGCCCACAGCCTCCATTGTCGGCAAATCTTTCCGCTCTTGAGAAAATTCTGACATTTCATCAAGTACGGGTCACGTTCAATGTATTTCCCTACTAACTCCTTGTATCTTTCCCTACATACCGGCTCCAAACCACTACAATATGCACTTTTCTCCGTGCCGTCCATTGGTGGTGTATGCTTTCCTCCACATCCTGCCCATCAGTTTGAATTGTTCGCGTTCCCGTTATCTCGTCACTGGGACCCTGCTATTAACCAAATTATGACATGTTCCGAGAGCACACATTGTCAGAGTCACTTATTAGAATGTACAGTAACAGGAAGTGTGTCTTGTTGTTCCTATGGAGAGGACAACTTCCTGTGTAGTAGTGAGTGACACCGGTGCTAAAGTATGAGGACAGGAGATGGCCTTCTTGCGGTCTGCTGGGCTCCTACTGAACTGCTGATGCTCACACATCAACAGCAAAACAAACGTGTTTGCTAGTGACGGAAATGGTGGCCCGCTGGTCTGCACCCTTCCACCTAGTGTATGCTGGATTCAAATGTGTGGTCAGTTCCACGGCAGCCCCATGTCTCTCTTGCACTCACTTCCTGTTTTTCTCTGCTGTATACAGTATCTAAAAGCAACAGCCACCAAAACAACAATAAGCCCCCCCACCTACATAATACTACTACAGCTACACTGGGTTACTGTTAAAGGTCGATGGTAGTTTTTGCCCTCAACGGCACTTTACAGGGAGCATTGCTGCAAGGCCTTACCTTGACCCTAACTGTAAACCTATGCCCCTTAGCCCTCACCCTAACCCTAGACCCTAGATAGGGGGGTAGTGCCTTGAAAGGCAGCACTGACTGGAAGGCACCATTGAGGGCAAAGAGACCAACGAATCTCCAGTATATAAAACAGAACAAGAGCATGTAGTGAACATAGAGGAAAAAGATGAGGTGCACCCAATAGCATGATGCTTATATATTTAGTATTAAAAACACAAAATGTACCCCAGGTCTTAGGGCAAGAATTGGGAAACAAATGTCTCAGGCTTAACCAGTTATGAATGTCTAGCCAGCAGGTGAAACCTTTCCACAGAGTAAAGGTGTAGGCGCTTACTTGTCATCGCGTCATATAATATACAAAGAAATGGACATAGTGTGACTAAAAATAAAATGTCCTTTGGCAGCCCCCTGTTGGGAGTGATGACACACTACAAGTTAGACAGCACACCTGTGTTCTTTTGTTTGAATAATGGACAGACATTGTCCTATCCATATAATACCAGTCTATCAACCAGCTTCTGTCCTCAATATCACACAGGCATGCTGCTTCTGATCTTAGCATGTCTGATATATATATATATATATATATATATATATATATATATATATATAGGCAATTCCACGAAAAAAGTAAACCTCACCTTAAAACTTTAAGTCTCACCTACATGGACACACAAATTCTTTCAGAAAACTTCCAATGCAAATAAGTATTGTCTCGATGTAAATATTCAACTGAGCAAGTTTCGAAGGATATCTGTTTGTTAAAATTTACTATTTAGCTATAATGTAAGTCTATGGAGGAGCATATAATGGGTATAAAGTGGGTGATAACACACACAAAGCTGCAATACTATCAGTTATTTTTCATTGTTATATTACTATTTCTCTTACAGGTTAAAATCCACCGTTCACAATTGTTTTGTCGTTTTGGAGGGTTTTCAGACGTCACGTCCATAACGTCACATCCATAACGCCATGTCTCCCAATGAAAACCAACTTTTTTTACATTTACATTTGAAATTAAGTCTTTCCCTGTCTTTACTCAGGTGTCTTGTTTGGTATGAATGTAGTAATATTTACAGTTCTCTAGAAATTTCACACACTTCACAGCAAAAACTATGTTCTCTCAAAAGTTTGTCCGTTTTTCGTCACGTCCATAACGCAAATTGAAAGGCTCATATTCTTATGATGCAAATCATGATATTTTTTTTCTGTTTGCCTGTATTCAGCCATGGAGTTTGCAGAAGAATATGAAAAAAATTGTGAAATACTGCTAGGTTTGCGGAGTTATCTGGCCTTTTGTTCATCAATAATGCACGAAAATGTCACGTCCATAACGCTGGAATTGCCCATATATGTTTTTTTTTTTGATACAGTATATATTGATACAGTATATCTATTTATTATACCCAGTGTTATGGTTTATAGAATTGTTTAGTACCATTCTTACCCATTATCCTTTTCTCCAAACCTCAATCAGGTATGTTGGACACATACAGGTGAGCATCCTGGTGATGGACCATATTGAAGATTAGAGGCCTTGCTGAATGCCTGTTTATAAAAGGACAGACATGATGGTGGAAAAGAGTACCAGCTGCATTTTGAAAATGCCAAAATAGGTCTTAACCTATACAATGAAGAACACTTTCAGCCCGTATGCCTTGCACAAAGCACACAATGTATACTATGGTTGCTGACACAGACCTATCACATTGTTCATAGTCTTATATACCTATAGCAACCTATTTGTCCTTTTGGAGTGGTCTGAATGATTAGTCGGAATATTTTTTTAGTTTGATGATGCATCATGTCATTTTTTGGCTATGGTAGGGTCATTCCATGTCAAATCACCCAATGGGTTAAACCCCACCCCTCCAGAAATTACTTTGAAATTTGGTGTATGGATCATCACACCTGAACATTTAGTATCTGAAAATTTTAGCTCAATCAGACCAGCGGTTTCTAAGATATGCCAGGTCCAATTTTCAGATTTTTGCCAAAAATGGGCTGACCAGCCCACATCAGGCATTACCGTAATTTGCTTATTTCTGGGTCAAATTCAATAATTATGGTGTCGTTTGAGAGCTAAGACCCCCAGGAATCTGATTATATTGTGCTTTTTATGATTAGACCCATTTTGACTAAATGACCCTTTGACCTTTACTTTGGACCTGAATTTGACCTTGTGGATCATGTGACCATCAAGTGACCTCTGGTCTAAGTTAGGTCAACATGTTCATGAACAATATAAAAAAATCAGAGGTATAATATTTTTTGTTTGTCAGCAATTTTAAAACAAAGTTTGGTTGAACGTGACAAAATGGTCTTTCCATGCTATCTGGCTACATTACATTCCAGTGTCTATGCTAAGCTAAACCTAAAATAAAACTAAGTTTAGAGGTTGGCAGACTAGGAAAATGCATGCACTAAAACAACGTTTGGTTGATCTTGATAAAATGGTCTTTAAAGAATATTCACCTTCTTTTAAAGCCCAATTGAGTTATTCACTCTCTTACCTAGAGTTGCATATGTGGGTAAAAGCACTTTGGTTTCAGTAAATGCATTTTCCTAGTCTGCCAACCCCAAACTTGGCTTTATTTTAGGTTGAGCTAAAATTTTCAGATATTAAATGTTCAGGTGTGATGATCCTTTACACCGAATTTCACCAATTTCTGAGAGGGTCAGGTTTAAAATCCCACAAATTTTGGGTGATTTGACATGGAATGACCCGGTACAGGTAATGGAGAGCATGTCTGTTCCCACAACCCTATATTCCCTAATCCTAACCCTAAGAAATATGGGAACATAGGGCTGTGGACCAGTGGTAACGCAGGTACACGTTTGAATGAGCCGCACCCGACCGACGTTCTCAGCTAAACCGACCGCAACTCGGACCGCAAAAACTTGGATCGCTAAACTCGTGTCCATAGCCGCTTCCAACCCGCTTATTTTTAAAAGTAGGCCTATCTATGCTCTTGACTTACCTTATAGCGTCATTTGGGCAACATAAAACTGATATAAGACCCGAATATGTATAGCCTATAAACGGAGCTAATGGCTATTTCACCAAAAATTCTGTTAAAAGTTCGTCACATGGATGTGAAGCTGGATGTGAAGTACTAGCCCACGGAATATTAATAGAAAATATGATGGTGCACGCTGCATAATGGGCTCAATTGCATTCAATTATATTTATAATCTAAATAATAAGGAAAATGGAATAAGGAAAATGGCATAAGCTAGACTTTTTTTTTATTTTGCTTTACCACGCTGTGGAGAAATAAGATATAATCAACAGTGTCAAGGTAGACGATTTCTTCTCACTTCTATGACACGGCCTGCAGAGCTGAATGCGCGCTCACTGGCTGCACTTGAAGCTGGGACGCAGAGAATACTCCTTGCCAAAGCACGGAGCCTTGGGTAGGTGTGGGCCTGTCTCTGCAAAACTCAAGCAGCTGTCCTCATCCAGTGTAAACTGCGCTGCGAGATATCTATATGCAGTCATTCAAGCAAATAGGCTATGCATTGGTATGTTATTATTATTATTTTAATATAAATTACAAAAAATAATCATCTGTATTTTAGACCCGACCGACCGCGACCCGCATTTAATTTTTTGTTGATGACCATGACCGCAGGTACCCGCGGAGGCCCGCAGTCATCCGCTCAAATTTGGATCAACCCGCGCAACACTGCTGTGGACAAACGGGTTGACTATGTATATATGTACATCAGCACAATTGGCTTTAGAAAAGGTCATACCTACATTTATTATTAAATTATTCGTATACGTATGCTGATACATATACACGTACACTTAGACATTTCCTATATTAATTTATAAACAATATGTTGATTAAGTATTCTATCTGGTTTGATAAACCAGCATAAACATAAACATGCATTTTATTTGTGTGGACACATTCAATTCTGAGAAAGCACTTCCTCAAACTTTTCTAAAAAGAAGAGGAGGGGTATTGTGAGTGAAAGGCGTCTGAAAAGGGAAAAAAAAAAAAACATAAAAGGGCCACTCACTAACAGTAGAGAGATCTAGAGCTGGAGCAGAATGAATGGGTTACTTGTGTCCTGGTTCATTCTTACGCAAATACTTTTGGGTAAGTTTGCCTATCATAATTATCCCATATAAAATTGTCTTGACAAATGTAATATACATTTATATTATGTTTTATTTATAAAGTATTGCTGCTGTAATAGGTACGGTAGTGCATTTTATATGTATTTGTAGCCTGTGTGTTTATTTTCAAATTCATGTTATTTTCAGATGTAGTTACAGAGTCTGTGGTCACTCAGCCTGAGCGAGTGATTATCTCTAAGCTGGGTGAGAATATCACAGTCAAATGTATCATTCCAAAGTACAACAGTCAATATTACTTTTGGTACCAGCAGAGAATGGGAAAGATGTTGCGGCTCATGTGTATGACACAAATGCATACAGATCCACAGTATTACAATGAGTTTATAAACTCACATTACTTAGTGGACAGAGAGGAGGAAGCATTTAATCTGAAAATCCTCAACAGCACTTGGTCAGATGAAGCAACATATTACTGTGCAACCAGAAATTCATACCAGAACCTGGACTTTGGGCATGGAACTTTTGTTAGAATACAAGGTTACATAAAATTACTTTAATATTGCTTCTGCTATGTTGATTTCATATTGCTTCAGCAGGACTACAAAAGACTAATGTGATGTTTACTAAATACTCAGACCCAGAGAGAGAATTGTCTCATAGCCTATTCTTTTTCTTCAATAGACGATACACAGCCAAGCTCCAACTCAATTGCAGTGATCCAATTCTCCACCTCAGACTCAACTAGTTTGGTGGAAGCCAAACCTCTTCAGTGTACTGGTGTCAGAGAGACCAGAGCAGGGGAACTCAGTTTGGTCTGGTGGTTCGAACCAGCAATAAGAGGATCTCAACCAGGACTTATTTCTACCTATAAAAACAGCAGCAACACCTGTGAGATTAGGTCCACACTGAAGTGTATTCATGAATCATCTACAGGCAACGACAACAGCAATGCTCCTGCAACCTGCCTCTGTGCTATAAAACAATGTGGACAATTATGGTTTGGGAATAGGCCAGCAGTTCAAACTGGTGCGTATTTAACAGTTTCTCAGCATCTAAGTTCCAGGATACTTGTTATTATTTGTGAATAATTCATTCATATTTTCAAACATTCAAGCTCAAAGTTTATTTGACCAAGGTCATTTTCAATTTTATTTTACAGAAACTTCTTTTGATCACATAATTTATCCACTTGGAGGGGCAGTATGCCTCTGTACCTTGCTGGACATATTTCTCATATACATGTATTACAAAAAGAAAACCTGTTCGAAATGTCAAGGTATTTTCAATTATCAATTAATTTTTTGAACACAATTGTTAACAATTGTCTATCTAAGAGTCCAACCAGTTAAAAACTAACACAAGCAGTGTGTCATGTTTCTTCACTAGGACAATCTTCAAAACGTGTCCAGGCAAACACACATATGAGCAGAGAGGCCTCTAAGCAGGTATAGGCATTTTATTATTTCAGTTTTGATGTTAAAGCATTTTACTAAATGTTGATGGGACTATACCATACGTAAATCCTTACTTGATCCAGATAAGGAGGTTGAATTGAAGCTTGCTGTCTATTTCTTTCACAGAGAGATGATAATTTAAGCTATGCAGCGCTACATTTTGGCGAGAGAGCAACCCAAGGAGACAGGCAGAGGAGAGAACCGCCTCAGCAGGGTGTGTATTCTGATATCCGACGCTCAAAATACTAAATTAAGACTTGAAGATTATTACCACTTATATTTTGTTTATTTGCGGCATCTTTCCTCAGAAAAATGAAAATGACAATATGACAAATAAATACTGAAATAAATAAATAAATAAATAAATAAATAAATACAATATGCCTACATAATGTATAGCAATAACAGAACTTTTGTTTCACATTTTTTTATTTGTGCATTATATCATTGTGTATTATAGGCTATACTATAAGTTATGCTTCTTATTTTTTTGTGAAGAGTACCTTAGCTATTAGAAAAGTGATATAAATAATACATAAAATAGCTGTGTGATGACAATGTAATGAACAATCCAAAGATGGATGTGGGATAGAAATTATATCAGAATACATGTACATAAAACATGTAAAAATAATCTGGTTAGTGATGTAATCTACCAGGATCAAGATAGGTGCACATTTATGTCCACTTGGTTGCCCTGCCTTTCAGCACCCCCTCCCCTCCTCTCCCAGCCATGTGGGAAAACCTGGCCTAGGAACCATCATCCAATGTAGAATGTACAACCTAGAGACAGAAAGACACACAAACACGAGCCACTAATCAAATATTGAATGAATAAAAGAATAAATTAATTAATTAAAATAATGACTTGAATGGCAGTAATTATCCGTGTGTGCCCCATCAACTTTAAAATATTGGTGCCAACTTGGGTTTTCACTGGGCCTCCCCTCATGCTTTCTCTTGCGATGATGGCGAGGCTGAGGGACAGGAGCTGGGATGCTTGCAATAAAGCTGTCCCCAAGAGCCAATGTAGCTTCGAATACATGTACATCTATGGAAGTTGTGTTGACCATTGAAGAAAATAGACAGAGCACAAGTAAGGATGAGCTAGATAGAGAGTGGTGGAGAAAAACATACAGAGTCCCATATCAATGTGGAGTCAGCTATTAAATTCACAAAGGGGGTCTAAGGCATGGGTAGAAATGTGGGACTATAGGGCCTTATTTAAAGAAAAGAAAAAAAAAAAACTGTGGAAAATGTGGGAACATAGAGCTGTGGGAACATTGGGCTGTGGGTACATAGAGCTGTGGGAACAAAGACAAGCTCCTCTTAAAAATATTAAAATAAAAAAAATAGATGAATAAAAATACAAATTACACTGTGTGAATATGAGACAATGGCTTCTATTTTTGCACCTTCTTGTAACTTGAGATGTAACGGAAAATTTGTGGTAAGGTTATTTAGCAGGAAGTACTGGGGTTAACTTCAAATGAACACAGCTAAATTATTCAGTAGCCATGCTTTGCAAAGAAGAAGGGGTGCTACAGTTCTTGTACAACCTGTGGTTGTTTCCTGTCCACGTATCTGTTTTCACTCACTCCTCATCTGTCTTCACTCTCCAACCTGAATAAAGAAATATATTAGATTATAGAACTGTGATCTTATTCATCCATCATTTGGCTGGTTTTGAGATATATTTTCATCTAATCACAAAGTGAACATGGCAGGTCAATATCACATAAGAGAATAATTACATTGCCAGTGAAGAGGAAAGGCAAAAAGGATTTGAAAAAATAATATAATTAACCACTGTGAAGAGAAATATTATTCTTCAAAGCATTTAAATAAATTAGGAGTTATTTATTGTATGCCAAATGCATTATTATTCTTTTTTTTTATTAGTAGTAGTATTACTTAACAGATTATCTTGAATATGTACCATGTGGTACATTAAATGCTCATTATGGTACATTCTGCAAACATCTGTAATTTGCCCAACAGGGGTGCAATAATTAGATTTCTTGCTACAGGAAAGTCACTATTAACTATTAAGAGACTAATTTCAGAAAGGTTGGTACATGTTCGTCGTCATTCCACACAAAAAAAAAAAAATACAGAGTCGGACGCGTGTATGCACTGTAGATTTGCAAAACCTGTGATGCAATGGAAAAAATGTTATGAAGAGTAGCAATTAGTAGGAGGTGCATTAGATGAGATGAACTGTTCACGTTTAGCACAGGCAGTGGCTTGCATCGCACAGAAGAAAAGTTGCAGCTATATCTGACATGTCTTCCAAGACAATAATTTTGTTGTGCATATTTCAGACAATATGTAAGTATCTATAATATCTGGGGTCAATTCACATGAATTTCTTTTATATTGTGCAAGGTGATCTAAATATTGTTAGGATCTGAAAATGTCTGGATCTATTGTCTGAGGATTTCGCTTTATTGTGAAATATACATCTCAGTATAGGGAACCTATACAGTACGTAATTCATTACAGTGAAAAAGAAAATCTATAGATTATTGATTTCTAAAATTACAGCTATGCAATTACACTTTCTATACTTACTGTGGATTGTACTGGACAGCTTTTTTCAGATCACAAAATTATTATTCTCCTTCATTGGTGATCATTAAACAGTTATTGAAGTCTGTTACTCTGTGAAACTTCAGTCCGAGCATATTTTACAGATGTGTATAAAATTGTATCTGACTTTTCTAGGTGCCACAGGAGTAAGAGTCCATCAACCTGACTTTTTGATAACAGCTCAGCTTGGCGAGTCTGTGACTCTAAACTGCACATTTAAGCATGACAGTCAGCAGTACATGTTCTGGTATAAGCAGAGGCCAGGAGAACAGCCAGTAGTAATGGTCATGGCCCAGTCTGTATCAGACATTGAATTTAAGAGTGGCTTTGATGAATCAGATTACACAATAGAGAAGGGTAGAGGTTTCTTCCATCTCACTATCAAGAGGACTACTGCGTCAGATGAAGCATCTTATTTTTGTGGATTAACTAAATTCTTTCATGCTGTATTTGGGAATGGAACGTATGTGGCATTGAGAGGTAAGTGTTTGTAATTTTTGCTTCTGTTTCTAGTTACTCTACATACGACAGTATATTTTTGTTAGGATTTTCACCTCTGTGCTCTTAAATTTTGCATGTGATTGGTTGACAAAGGAAAATCAGCAAACTGAAGAGATTGCAATATTACTTTAATTGTATTACTGTTAGAGATGAATGTAAATCTATTGACTTGCAAACAACTTCAGATCACAGGAAAAGCAAACTGGACTTAACAGCTGAGATCAAAACAGCAGAATCAGATCATTCTGTTCACTCCCGTGACCCAGAACTTACATGCACAGTCCTGACTGAGAGCACAACCAAAGATCTCAGAATGTTCTGGTTCAGACCAGCTTCAGATGATTCCCGTCCTGTGAGCATTTACATACAGAATAACTGCAGCAGTGAGTCTGAGTCTGGTTTTCACACTCAGAGCTGCATCTACAAGCTTCCTGTCAGTCACACCTCTGACTCTAGAACATTCTACTGTGCTGTGGCCTTATATGGTCAATTACAGTTTGGGAACAGAGAAACGCTGGATGTAAAACAGACAGGTACTGCATGTTCTTAATGTCAATCAATGTAAGCAATGCATGCAAAGTATTGACATTGTTCTCTCTGATCTATCATTTGAAGAGGACCTATGCAACTATTTTAGCTCAATCTACCTTTATTTAGCAGATTAAGTCATTGCAATTGCAATGCTACAACACTTTTTGGGCTAATTGATGACTGTTTCGCCTCGCTTTAGCTCCTCTGGGCGGAGAAAGAGAAGCTGTAGGGGGAGCACTATTAGTAAAAATGCAAGCACAACACGAGAAAATTAAGGTGTATAACGGCTGGTCATTGGGTCTTTTCCCTTAACGCATATATGCTAGTTTAATTGGCCATTGCATTGCAAACAACAAAGTTGTTAACTGGTTAGCAATACTTTTCAGAGGCTTTTTGGGAAAAGGACACCTGAAGGAGCTCTATGGTGAAAAATGTGAGCATGAACCTAGTGCTAAATGAAAGTAAAGCCCGGTCTTGCATAGTTCCTCTTTAAATACAACTGATTTACATTTAATTTGTGTCATTATAGGTAGAATGTATCGTCTGAATCAGCTCTCACATTATTGGGCCTATCATTAACAAACTCTACTCATCTTAGAATTCATGGATCCTCTAGTTGTTGGTTTGGTGGTGGCACTGGCTTTTTCTGTGGCAGGAATAACCTCTCTAGTCTTTGTGACTGTATGTAACCAATACAATTCCAAAGGTAAGATATTTCCAATTTTAGGAGTTTAAGCAAACATTAGGCCTATGAGTTGTGAAGTATTAAGGATTTTTTGTGATGAAAATTACAACAGAATGTCTTTATCTCTCTCTCTCCTCAGACCAGTTAACAGCAGGCCTCTCTCTGGCCACAAAGTCTCTGATGGCTGAATTGCACATGCAGGTATGACAACATGGTGCATATCTAAACTGGAAGACCATTTAATCTAATTGAATTTAAACATTAATTATTCCTAATTAATGATCATTTAGGATGATTTGATTTACACAACGGTGATTTACAACATCAAGACCCTGAAACTGCAAAGGAAATGAGGAGGGAAACAGAGCCTTGTCTTCGAGAGTGTGAAAACCTAAATGGCTGTGACATCACATCTCAGGACATGGTATTTTACTGGAGGAAGGGACATTGTGATCTGATGTGCTTTTGTGGGAAATAATGCCAGTATTTCAAAGTTTTTGACATCCACTCTCTACATCTGATGCCAATCTCAGCCATCCAAATAGCTTTCTATGTTTTCCATGGCGTTATATCTTGGTTGTTTCCAATCTTTTAATTTTTATGCTGTTCTCAAGACTTCCTTGTACATGTTTTTTCTAATTTTACATGATTCTGCTGTACTGTAACTGAACTTGTTTGTCATTAAAATTCATATTATCCATACTCCCTTTACTTTATCACAGTACAAATGTAACCAATATGTTCACTACTGAGTAATGTTAGCCTAGAAATCTAAGTGTGACTTAGGGGTAGCTAAGATAAGCTAAATTGAAAGACAACTGCTGATTCAACCTCTTGGATTGAGCTCTGGAGTTATACAATATAACGAGTAGGAGTGGGGTTGGTAGTGGATATCACCACGGCTGTGGTTCAGCTTAAGGCACAAAGCCGAAGGCTGAGTGTTGTAGGCATGGCGATATAAGCTAACCAACCCCATGACCAGAAGTGTTGTATTGATTTTATACATCAGTTCCAATTTTGTTTTCTGTGTTTTTGCGATGCCTGTGTAGTTCCAGAGGGTATCCATCTCCGGCATCCTGGCGATTTAATTGGCCCAATACCATTTGGATTTTCAAAAAATGAACTGGACTGACCCTGCTGCAAACAATTTCCTGTCGCTAGAGGCGTCTACATTTCTAGATAAAACGCTACTGGCTTGTCTGCATATGTCACAGACCAAGCAACTGGTTTGTCTGCAATAGTCACACATCAAGATACATATTTACACAAATAGAAGATCACCCCACTCTCCTAGAGAGGTAAACACAACTTACTTCAGCAACCCTTGAAAGGTTTTTTGGTTCCTCCCTCCAAACGAAGTTCTTAAAATCTCAAAGTGTCTAGAAAAGTCTGGATGAAGTAATCCTGCCATGGCATGCAACCTATTTAAAGGGTCACATACTTTTTCTGCCTTGGCCGCCGGTGTCATAAATGATATTGACAATGGATCAAACCTTCAGAAAGCCCTCAGAGTTTATGGGTAGAATAATGAGAACAACAATCCTGAACCCATTTGTGTAATGCTCTAGCTTGAGGAACAATGATTCAATCAAGTAATCAAGGGGCTCTTCAAGCTCCAACTCAGAAGATGGGTGGATTCACTTCTGTCAGCGGTAGAAAGAATATTGAGAATAACAGTGAGCTAGATACACACTAAGAAAGTGTATTTTTCATGCCTTTCAGTTAAGAGATAATTAAACAATATATTTTCAGTAACTATTTATCCCCTTTCGCAAACGCCTTTTGTTTGGATGTTCTCAGTCAGGCCCGATTCATACACAAACTGCACGTTCGCGATCCAGGAGCTGTGCTGTCCTTTTGCGTGTCTGTGTGCTTGTGCATCCACACCAGAAATTGTCTCTACGGTTTTCTGCACAAATCGGCTGTCCAAGCTCTACATTTAAAATCTATGGACACCGTGCAAGGCCCACTTACCGCGCTGAAAACGCTTTGAAAAATAGAAGTCCCTTCTATTTCAAAAGAGCAGCACAGGAGCTGCGCGGTTCACCGCTCAGAAACCGGACAGTAGCCGCGCAGAAAACGTGTGCTTTGTGCATGACCTAATCTGTTAACATGCATTCTAAATGAAAACACGCTCACGCTCAGTTTTTGATCTGAAAAAGCCCTAAAAGTCAACAATTACGGATTAAGGCCCATTCATACTCAACGTGTCCTTACGTCTGATTTCCGTCTCTTCATACCGCCGTACAGTTTTTATGTTTGCAAGTGCTAAACCCCGGCCCCGCCCCATTATTCTTAATGAATTTCATCCGTTTCGTCCGTAATCGTAAGCTCCCCATTTTAGTGTCAAACTCGGGACGAAATTGACGTAAAGTACGTGTGAAACACGTGTGAGGTATGAATGGGGCTTTAAGTGACTAATAGCCAGTAATATTGGTTTGATTCTGGCTGCTGTCAAGAGGAGTTCCTACCCTCCATCCTTGTTCAAGACCCTGACCCTGTCCTACTTGATGGAATTATAATTTTATTCTAATATTATGTAAAATTAAGCATTGTGTCTTTTATCAATGCATGTGATTGGGGAATCCTCCATGAGCCAAAGAGCAGTACATGAAGCACATTGGTACCATCATCCAGGAAAGGATGGCTCTTGTCAACGAGTAGTCTGCTCTGTGGCTCTCCAGATGTTACCATCTTAGATTACCTAATTGTGGAGGTCAAATGTCCATGGTCAGCTAAAACACAGACTGTCCTGCAGTTCTTGGAACTGGATAGAGCAGGTACACTTAAACTAAAGCAGAACCACAACTACTGGCAATCTGACCAGAGCTAGTAGTTGTGATTTAATTGTATGGACTCCCCTTGATCTTTTTGCTCTGTCAGTGCCCAAAGACCCAACATGGGCTGTAAATATTGACACTGCCTTGAGGTGCCTTTTAACAATGGTCTACTAGCCCACCAATGCAGCTCTTTAGTTCTTAATGTTCACCTTACAATCAAATTTACCAGTGCAATATTCTTCTCATTGTCTACTAAGAGCCAAAATGTCATAGTAATGTTTGTCCACAGGGGGTGCTATGCACGAAAACACTAATCAGAGAGTTGGGTCTTCATGCCAAAAAAGATCTGTAACCGGACAGCAGCACAACTGAAAAAGGCCGCTAAATAAGGTATGAAGATTGATAATTTTTGTAGAAGGTTTCTTGCACAATTCTTCATTCAAAAATGTTTATCTTAAGCTTTACCTAAGGAAGAATGATGGTTCATGTCAATTAAGGCAGTCTGCGACTGCTCATACTGTACATTAAATAGTGCAATGACGATGAAAAAAATAAGTATTCAGAGTGTTTATAATGACAAAATATGCATAAAAATTATTGCTTCTACTTGAAGGATAAAAATTAGATCATTATGAAGTTCAGCCTTCAAGTTCAAGACTGTAACAAGCTGTATGTTGCTTTTTTTTTACGCCACGGAAACAAAAGCTCGGTCAGGCTATGGAACATTGAGCAGGAAGTAAATAGTGATCACTTCAACTGTACACATCAACACAGTTCAGTAGCCTGTGTCTCACTGTAGAAGAGACATGTGGTATAAGGAGATTATACTCTTGGTTACCATTCTGTTAATGGGGACAGTACGTAAGTATCTGTATTCACTTCAAATGCTGTTTAAAAGGTGATTAGAACATGTCTTTCATTTCAGAAACTTTCCCCTGTGATTTCTGGACACAACAACTTTATTTCACATTATATCAGGATATTTTTCCGCACCATCTTTGCATATTGAACTCATGTTTTTATAACACAGTCTGTCACAATATTTTCCTCTTCTAGATGCTACGGTCATAACAGTCCATCAGCCTGACTTGTTGATTGAAGCTCAGCTTGGCGAGTCTGTGACTCTAAACTGCACATTTAAGCATGACAGTCAGCACTACATGTTCTGGTATAAGCAGAGGCCAGGAGAACAGCCAGTAGTAATGGTCATGGCACAGGCTTTATCAGACACTGAATTTAAGAGTGGCTTTGATAAATCAGATTACACGATAGAGAAAGATAAAGGTGTCTTCCATCTCACTATCAAGAAGACAACTGCGTCAGATGAAGCATCTTATTTTTGTGGATTAACTAAATTCTTTCATTGTGTATTTGGGAATGGAACCTATGTGGCATTAAGAGGTAAGTGTTTGTAATTTTATGCTTCTGCTTCTAGTTTTGTACGACAGTATATTTTTGTTAGGATTGTCACCTCTGTGCTCTATTAAATTTTACATGTGATTGGTTGACAGAGGAACATCAGCAAACTGAAGAGATTGCAATATTTCTTTAATTGTACTTGTATTACTGTTAGAGATGAATAAAAATATATTGACTTGCAAACAACTTAAGATCACAGGAGAAACAAACTGGAATTAAAAACTGAGATCAAAACTGCAGAATCAGATGATTCATCTCATTCCCTTGACCCAGAACTAACATGCACAGTGCTGACTGAGACCAGAACCAAAGATCTCAGCATGTTCTGGCTCAGACCAGCTTCAGATGGTTCCCGTCCTGTGAGGATTTACATACAGAATAACTGCAGCAGTGAGTCTGAGTCTGGTTCTCACACTCAGAGCTGCATCTACAGACTTCCTGTGGGCCACACCTCTCACTCTAGAACATTCTACTGTGCTGTGGCCTTATATGGGCAATTACAGTTTGGAAACAGGGTAACGCTGGATAAGAAAGACACAGGTACTGCATGTCTCACTAGAGCTATGATTTAGATAAAATTGATTTGATTTGTATCTTCATCTGTACAACATTCTTACATTAACTCAGCTAGTTTCTCTGAATTTCCTTTCACATTTTTAGACCTATATGTCATAAATTAACTCTACCCCTCTTAGAAAACATAGGTCCCCTGGTTGTTGGTTTGGTGGTAGCACTGGCTTTTTCTGTGGCAGGAATAATCTCACTGGTATATGTGATTGTCAGACATAACCAAGGCAATGGCAAAGGTATGATATCTCCAATTTCATGAATTTGAGCACATTTAGCATTACATTGCGGGCTATGGAATTATGCCGTTTGTGATGAGATTTACAAAGATTCTCTCTCTCTCTCTCTCTCTCTCTCTCTCTCTCTCTCTCTCTCTCTCTCTCACAGACCAGTCAACAGCAGGCCTCTCTCTGGCCCCAAAGTCTCTGATGGCTGAAAAGCACATGCAGGTAAGACAACATGGTGCATTTTCAAAGTGGAAGAAAAGTTGAACTACTATACCATTTAATCTAATTGAATTTAAACATTAATTATTCCTTATTATTGATCAATTAGGATGAATTTATTTACACAATGGTGGTTTACAACATCAAGACCCTGAAATCCCAATGGAAACCTTGTCTTCGAGAGTGATGGCTTTCACATCGAATTTCAGGACATGGCACTTCATTGGAGGAAAGGACATTGTAGTCTGATATGCTTTTGTGGGAAATTAATGCAGTATTTCCAAGCTTTTGACATCAACTCTCTACATCTGATGTCAGCCATTCAAATTGCTTTTTGTGTTCCATTATGTTATCTTGGTTGTTTTGTAACTTTTAATTTTGATGTTGTTCTTAGACTTCCTTGTACATGTTTTTTTCTACTTTTATATGATTCTGCTGTATTGTAACTGCTTTGTCATTAAAATTCATATTATCCATACTCCATTTACTGTGACCAAATATATCCACTACTGAGTAATGTTAGCCCAGAAATCTAGGTGCATCTTAGCAGAAGCTTAGTTATGTTGAAAGACAACTGCTGATTCCACCTCTTGGGTTGAGCCCCGGCGCTAAGCAATATGACGAGTGAGAGTGAGGTTGGTAGTGAATATCACCAAGGCTGTGCTTTAGCTTTAGGCCCAGTGTTGTAGGTAACAACAGGCATGGCGATATCCACCAACCAACCCCATGACTAGAAGTGTTTTATACCACAGTTCCATTTCCAATTTTGTTTTCTGTGTTTTTTTTTTGATGATTGGGTTTGTTGTTCCAGAGGGGATTCATCTCTGGCATCCTGGCAATTTTGATTGGCCCAATACTGTTTGGATTTTCAGAAAATTAATTAGACTGACCCTGCAAACAATTTCTTGCCGCTAGGGGCGTCTATATTACCAAGCTAGATAAAAGGCTGCTGGCTTGCCTCCATATAGCACAACCAAGCAAAATATTTACACAAATAGTTTGACATAAGAAACACCCCACTCTCCTAGAGAGGTAAATGCAACTTACTTCAGCAGCCCTCAAAAAGAAGTAGTCCACTAAAGATTCTTTGGTTCCTCCCTCCAAACAAAACCAAAGTCTTAGAATCTCAAAGTTTCCAGGAAAGTCTGGATTAAATAATCCTGCCATGGCATGCAAGCGACTTAAAGGGTCAGATACTTTTTCTGTAGAGTAATGAGAACTATCCCGAACCTGTTACAGAGAGTAATGGAGATTGTTTACAAAACTAGATGTACCGCATGGCGGTACAAAATATGACCACCGCTCAGTTCTGCACATTCTCTCCCCAGTGTGTGTGTGTGTGTGCGCGTGTGTGTGAGACAGTTCAACAGGGCTAGGCTTGTCACTTGCTAGCATTTGACTGACATCTATGTGTTCTTTGATAGACTATAAAATGCAGGCTATTTAAGTTGCAAGTGAATGAATACCTACTTGACATAACATTCTCAGGGACATTGTTTTTAGACGTATCGAAATTCAGTGTTGAAGCATAGCGTACATGTAGTTTATATGATAGGGTGTGGTATGACAGTTCGTATTTTCTCATTACAGATACATGTTGAGGGACAGGCAGTGATATATAGCAGCTGTCAGCGCCCATTTGACAGAGACAAATGGCATAATAAGGCTTCGGTTTTGATTTGGGTGGAGTGCAAAGTCTCCCGCTCCGATGTGGAATTTCTCTGGAGGAAGAGGAGCACCCCATAACTGGTAATATATCCGCAAAGACAGTGCCATCCACATCGCAAGCTAAGTAAAGGCTTTCCCCCTTTTTAATCAATGCTGATGTTTGCTGGTCTGAACTACTCTTGATTGTGTAATGCAAGAAAATTTAATTGTGTGTGTAAAAGCTGAAATTAAAAGACCTGTCAGTGGGGCAGACAAAAAGTGGGCTTCTTTAGAGCAGCTTGGACGTTTCACACGGATGGGGTGGATTTTGGGTCCAGAAATACATCAGGTAACTAGAAAAAAGCTCGGAGTGCAGACCTTTACCAATGCAATGTGGTCATACGCACAACATAGATTCCAGATGATATTCTGGATCACCCATCATCACCGAAATTGAATCAGTTGTTTCATCCAAATCCGTTCAGTACTTTTCAAGTTATGTTGTACACAGACAGACAGACACAGGTGAAAACATAAACTCTTTGGTGGAGGTAACAATATACGTCTTATGGCTTGATGCCCATGTTTGGTATGAAATTTCACATAAATGTTTTCCTGCCTGTTTTCCTTATTTGATAAAACTACTGATGCCTAAGAAGAAGTAAAGCGTTTATTGGTCATTTTATGTAATTATTTCATAATATGACATTATGTTCGCATGCAGACTCTTCCTCTCAAGACCTTCGAGGGGGTAGTTACCAGCAGGTTTTGCCAATGGCAATACAAGTCAGTACATCCTGTCTTCTCATGCTGTCACTGACCAAGAGAGGCAGCAAATAGAAAGGGCCAGTTTCACAAGTCAAGAATGCATTATGGTGAAAAAGTATATCATTTAAACCTAAACAGTGGCCTGAGAGCATTTGGTGTGAAACAGTCATGCCCATATTCATTTCTGATTTATTTTTGCTCTAAATGTCATCATAACGGATGAAGCGACTAATGGGCAGTAATATTGGTTTGGTCCTGGCTGTTCCTACCCTCCATCCTTGTTCAAGATCTTGACTCTGCCCCTCTTGATGGAAGGCTCAAAGGTAAGTTTAAAGATTGCTGAAATGAAATTAGCTATTTTGGGTAGTACACTTTTAATTTTAATATAATGTAAAATTAAGTATCGTGTCTTTTATTGTGTCTTTTCTCAGGGGCATGTGATTGGGGAATCCACCATAAGCCAAAGAGCAGTACATGGAGCACACTGGTACCCTCATCCAGGAAAGGGGATGGTTCTTGTCAATGATCGGTCTGCTCTGTGGCTCTCCAGATGTTACCATCTAAGATGACCTAATTGTGGAGATCAGATGTCCATGGTCAGCTAGAACACAGACTGCCCTGCTGGCAGCAGAGTGCAAGCACTTTTTCCTGGCGCTGGATAGAGCAGGTACATTTAAACTAAAGAAGAATCACAACTCCTGGCATCAGATCCAGGGAAATATACATCTGACCAGAGCTAATAGGTGAAATTTAATTGTATGGACTCCCCTTGGTTGAGCTCTTGTTGAAATTGACCGAAGATATCCTTCAATATAATCAAAAAGTGCCTTTTAATGATGGTCCACCGATGCAACTCTTTAGTTCTTTAAGTTTACCTTACAATCAAATTTACCAGTGCAATATTCTTCTCATTGTCTACTAAGAGGCAAAATGCCATAGTAATGTTTGTCCACAGGGGGTGCTATACACGAAAACCTGAGTCAGAGAGTTGTGTCTTCATGTCAAACAATATCGGTAAATGGACAGCAGCACAACTGAAAAACACCACTATTGGCTATAAGGTATGAAAATATATCATATTCGTAGAAGGTATCTTGCACAATTCTTTTTCCATCAAAAATGTTTGTCCTTAGCTATACCTAAGGAAGAACTATGGTTCATGTCAATTGAGGCAGTCTGAGACTGTTCATACTGTACATCAAATGGTGCAATGACGATGAATAAAATCAATATGCAGAGTAAGTGTTTATAATGGCATAATATGCATAAAATTGATTGCTTCTACTTGAATAATGCAAATAAGATCATTATGAAGTTCAGGCTTCAAGTTCAAGACTGTAACAAGCTGTATGTTTTGTTTTTTTACGCCACGGAAACAAAAGCTTGGTCAGGCTATGGAACATTTAGCAGGAAGTAAAATAGTGATCACTTCAACTGTACACATCAACACAGTTCAGTAGCCTGTGTCTCACTGTAGAAGAAGTACACACCAGACATGTGGTACAAAGAGATTATACTCTTGCTTACCATTCTGTTAATCGGGACAATACGTAAGTATCTGTATTCACTTCAAATGCTGTTTAAAAAGCAATAAGAAGAACATGGCTTTAATTTCAGAATTTCTCCTCCGTGATTCTTGGACTAAACAACTTTAAACATTTATTTCACATTAAGGTTGTTTTTGATGTAGTGTGCATTTTTCTGCACAGTCCTTGCATATTGATTTTGTATACCTCATGCTTTACAGTATCTCACAATATTTTCCTCTTCTAGATGCTACGGTCATAACAGTCCTTCAGCCTGACTTGTTGATTACAGCTCAGCTTGGCAAGTCTGTGACTCTAAACTGCACATTTAAGCATGACAGTCAGCAGTACATGTTCTGGTATAAGCAGAGGCCAGGAGAACAGCCAGTGGTGATGGTTATGGCACAGGCTTTATCAGCCATCTATCAATTTCAAAGTGGCTTTGAAGAATCAGATTACACAATAGAGAAGGATAAAGGAGTTTTCCATCTCACTATTAAGAGGATCACTCTGTCAGATGAAGCATCTTATTTCTGTGGATTATCTAAATTCTTTCACGCTGTGTTTGGGAATGGAACATATGTAGTAGCATTGACAGGTAGGTCTGGCATAGTGTTTCTAATTATTATGTTTCTGGTTCTAGTTCCGCACTATATTTTTCTTTATTTTATTGATCAGATGTGATTGGTTACCAAAAACAAAATAGCAAACTACTGAGGGGATAGCACCACAATATTACTTTATATTTGTGTAACCGTAAGGCAAGAGAGATGAAAATGTATTGACTTGCAAACACCTTCAGATCACAGGAACCAAAGACTGGACATAACAGCCGAGATCAAAACTGTAAAATCAGATGATTCAATTCATTCCCTTGACCCAGAACTAACATGCACAGTGCTGACTGAGACCAGAACCAAAGATCTCAGCATGTTCTGGCTCAGACCAGCTTCAGATGGTTCCCGTCCTGTAAGGATTTACATACAGAATAACTGCAGCAGTGAGTCTGAGTCTGGTTCTCACACTCAGAGCTGCATCTACAGACTTCCTGTGGGCCACACCTCTGACTCTAGAACATTCTACTGTGCTGTGGCCTTATATGGTCAATTACTGTTTGGGAACAGAGTAATACTGGATAAGAAACAAACCGGTAAGGCTTCAACATCATTGGACACTTTAATTACTTCAATTAAATCCCATGTATTGCAATGTCCTTACTGATGATGATATAAATGGTTTGGGGGGAATATTCATTATGTACAGACTTAGACAAATTTGCTGAAATCTATATATATTCAATATGTTTATCTCTCCATCTTAGAACCACTAGACTCTGTATTTGTTGGTTTGGTGGCTGCACTGGTCCTGTGTATTATAGTAATAATCTTCCTGGCCTATTTGAATTGTAAGAAGAGAACATGTTCAGACTATAAAGGTTAGAAGTTTCTAAGATTCTGGAATAAAATACAATACAATGAAAAAAAAGAAATCTGTATTTGTGTGTAAGTACTCCTGTCATTAACAAATTTGCACGTATTCTTGGTTTTACCAGTGCACCACACTTCAAGCCACACACCTTCCAGAACTCATGCAGCGGATCAGGTAAAGAGAAAAAAAAACACAGTGCATTAGTAACTCGCATAACATATTAAAAGAGAATTTTGGTATTTTATCACTTTTAGCCCCTTTTCTGGAGAGTCTAGGATGAAATAAAATGATTAACACAAATTTTGGCAAATGGTCCTGTCTTAGATATTTCGCTCATTTGGAATCCCCCGTTTGCTTTAGAAAGGCTTGCTATTTGATAATGTCCTAAAACATGTGCAGCTTATGGAGTGGTTAGTGGTGTCCATTGATGTTCCATATTAATTATTGTAGTGAATTACAGTTTCTACAGTTTTACGGTTTAGTCTTTGCTTATGCACCATTAAGACACCATTGTTTTGTATTGTGTTGTATTGTTGTGATGTTTCTCAATCCTTCTCTCACACAATGCAATAATAAACTGATAGAATAAGTAGGCCTACATTTATTTGGTAAAATGAGTTTAACATCTTAAAGGATGACATTTCTCACTTATGTTCTTCTCAGGGCCGTGAAACAGAGGGGATCAATTATGCAGCCCTGCAATTCAGGGAGGGGGAAAGCAACCGTGGCCGAAAGAAGAAACAAACATCGCAGGAGGGCACATACTCTGATATTAGATCCTTTAGATCATGAATTCTTTCATTTGCTTGCCATTTTCTTGATGATAATGTAATAATAGTTATCTTTCTTGATGTAAAATATGAACACATTAAAACTCATGATTCATGGATGGCTTTGGCGAAAGTGATTTGATAGATTTGTAAGGTCTGAGTAAATTAATGCAGGTCTCATTTTAGTGCAATACGTAGGCTAGTAAAACTATGTCAAGTCATACAGACACATTAATACACTGCCACTTTGTATTTAAATTTAATGCACATTAGAAGGCTCTGTCCTAATCCCAACAAAATGTTTTCTTTGAGTGAGAGTATGGTAACCTTTTCTCTGATTCTTACTTCTACCACAAAGAATTAAAAAAAAAAACACATCTGACAAAATGGGCATGGAAACTGTGGTGTGCCATGCAAGATCAAAATGCTATGAAGAGAAATTAAGGTCACACAACATGCAGAGCGGTTTCATTTCCATTGATCAGCATAAAAAATGCACAACAAGAAAGAATTCTTTGAAACTCCCCCTCTTGGGGAAGTTTTATGTTGACATCTGGCTGCCATCTGTTTATGGTCACTTCATATTCTGTATTTCTCTACAGGATAATATTTTTTTATTATAATATAATATTTTTTTATTGATTAAAGAATAGGCCTATAATACATCTGGAATGGACTCTTTATTTGGAAACTTTCTAATGGTATACATTCTGCCTGTACCAGACGTGACTGGCCAAGGACCACTTAACCTGCATAGGTACGTCATATTTGTGGTAAAACAGTGTTGTCTAAACACAGAAATACAACGACCATGTAACTGCACTTAATCATAATGATCACGCAATGCAGTTTTCCCAGCTGTCGATGATCCACAATCACTGGGGCTAGTTGGGCTTTGTTTGGTTGATAAAGTAAATACAAACAGGGCAGTGCAAAATGATGCAAACTGACCAACAGTGTGGTGTGCTTACTCGCTAAAGAGATACTGCCATCTGTGTGACAAACATTCTACAGCTGTACAATAAAATAAAGGATGACATATTTAAGGAGATTAAAGACATTTTATTTCACTCTGCAACTATGGATATGTCGACATTTTACATGATCTTGACCTTTCACTATAACTGATAACCGGACCTTGCATTCCAAGTGTTTAAAGACCAGATATGTCAAAGAAAACCATATGGATGACATCCTCGGAGAGAACCGGACTGGGGACTGGATGAGCACAAACTAGTCTGCATTACTACCAACAATGGTGTTGACAGTGTTGCTGCATAAGGAATCTTGATCATCATTGGCAACAGTGCTTTGGCCACAACCTCCATCTTGCTGTGTGAAAAGTCAAAATCATACAATACTTATACTAGGGCTGGGTATTGATTCAAATTTCCTGAAATCAATTCGATTTCGATTCACAGGGTCACGATCAGATTCAATTTGATTCAATATCGATTCTAGATCCATTTTAGTTTCTAAACCAGGTTATTAAATGGGTGGAGCACTATTCCATAACCAGCATTTTTGCTGTTGCTCAACCTGTCATACATGGCAGTAATGTTAATTTACCATAGCCTGGCCTACCTATATTAAAAGTGATGTGACCCTTTTAAGATGTCGCCCTTTTAAGAATCTACCGGTGACCCTTTGACCCGGTTACGCCAAATTGAAAAATCGCCTCAGGTTCCAGGAAATATGCTGGCCATTCATTTTCACCATTGACGTTTCGAAAACTCTGGTTCAAAAGTGCTTAAAGCCTTCACTCGGTCTAACCAACTACGGGGTAGGTGATGGTCGTGTTAAGTTTCCGTTCTGAGTAAAAATGTGAGCGAAAAATGGAAAAAAGTCGATAGGTACAAATCTGCGTACTAACTTGTGGCGCCAAGTGAATGAACTACCTGTCCCATAAGTCATTGCGAGCGATAACATTTCTTAAAGGCAAATACCAGAGTAAGTTTAAGCATAGCCCTGCTGCACGAGCCTTCTAACAACAACATATTTTGCATGAAATGAAAGAATTTCGAAAAGCATAGACCTAACGCGAACACGAAACACTTTACATTGAGTCAATGTAACCTCAGATCTTACTTTCGGTTTCCAAGAGTCAGGTCCCATTGATTCAGTGTAAAGTGCCTGTTCGCTTCTGCGTTCGGTCTGTGCTGTAATTATTTTGTTCCACTCGCTAACTAGCGCATTTAGCAAGCTCTTTCAACAGGGCTATGCTTGAATTCACTCCGGTATTTTCCTTTAAGTTTATGATCCAATGGTAATTCACCAAGCCTCCTAATCAGATTACACCACAGTGACTTACTTCCTACAGTTTACCGTAAGTAGATTCCGCATAAAAAAACATGGAAAACATGTTTTACCTGATCATTTTTTACTTCCTGAACTGGCGCCATTTTGAGGTCAGTGCTCTGAACCAGAGAAATTTTAATAAGGGGAGAATTTTCACTCTCAGAGCACTTCCTGTGTGGTATTGCACCCAGGGGCGCTCGCGGGCGAGTCCAAAATGGCATGGGTTCAATGGAGCTGCACCACAAATTCCTACATTTCTTTTAATATATTTTTTTGTCATAAAATTGCCATACTGTTTACGATACAGGGGACAAAGATCATATAAATAATCGTGGAATTTTTTTTTTTAGGTGCTTTCGTTCTCTATAACATCGACATGCTGTCTCCTCATTACTCCTCATTTCTCCCTCACCAGCCCTCACTCTCCCAAGCAGTTAGCATAATGCTAGCGAGCACAGGCAAAACAGGCTCACGTTGTGAAAAACTGAGAGGGTATGGGTGTTTGTTAATTCACTTTTTATAGCTAATCTATGTCCAACTTGCAAAAAATAAATTCAAATCTGACAGTTCCTGACGTCTAATAGGTAGAAACAGTACATTTAGCCATGTAGCTCCATAGGACTCGCCCGCGATCGCCCCCTAGGTGAACTGCAGGCAAAAACCGGTACAATGGGGCTGAATAGAGAGTGGTGGGGCTCTCTGTAAACGGGCCCTGTCTGAACCGCATGGAATTATGGGATTACTTTGTTGCTACAACAGATTACCTAGCAACGGAAATCTCCTCCAATAGCTGGGTTTCACTTGAAGTCACTTCCGTATTTTTCTAAGCAGCTGGTGGGCAACCTGGAGCTGGGGCCACTGTGTTTTGTCTGCAACTTTTTTGTCTAAAATGCCTCAGTTTTGTGCCGTTTTTGGATGTTCCAATCGGCCTGACCGAGAGAAGGGAAAGGGTTACTATCGAATTGCTATGCTTGCCTGCACTTCCTGCCCACCAGTTTGAATTTTTCACGCTCCCGTGATCACGTGACTGAAACCCTGCTATTGTAGGTGCCATTTTTTACTATGGGATGACGGGTAGGGTAGTGGTTTGGCAAGATGGCAAGATGCCATTGTCATCTCCTACACGCGAAGGAGAAATTATTTTTAGTGAGATAGCTGGAGTTTATTGCATTTCCCAGTGTGGGGAAATCAATGCCTATCACTGCATATGTGAATGCTCCAGTTGCATTTTACTTTGCATTTTACATTAAACTTAGAACCACTCTGTAAAAGCCTGAATCGCTTTTTCGTTTTGCTGTCCACTTTATCAAATGATGTAAACGTGGCTTAACCGCAGCTCATTATGACAACTTATAATTTGCTGGCGGCCCGGTTGAGAAATGCTGTTTTAAACTAAAGCGACAGTCCTTATCAGATACCAAACACTTAAAGGTAGCCTGACAAGCCAGACTATCACATAAATGCATAGTCTGGCCACGAGTGATGGACCCTTAGGTAAAACTAATCAGTGTAACTAACAAGTGATTCAAACAACGGAACATAGAATGTTGTAATTGGCTAGTCTGAATACAACCTAGAGCGTAAACAGCTCAGATAAACAGCTCAGACGCCATCGAGGTCTGAATACAACCTATGCCTGATTGCTAGACATAGTCGCGGAGCAAATTCAATTTGCTACTGCTAGAGTGCGTCTAGAGTTCTAGGCTAACTGAACGGGAGACTCCAGAGAAAATTTGAATATTTTCTGTCATAGGGCCCACATTTTCTAGTTGTGCCCTTGTGCATCGGAGCAGGACTTATTGTATTATTCACTTTTTTGATGCGAGTCCTGTGTTCATCAAATAATGAATTCATCTTGGACCCTCGACTGTTAAAACACCTTTCCTACCACCTCACTCCTCTTGGTTTGATGTCAATGAACTGGTGTTGAGAATTAGCACCTGTGCTAAAACACTTAAACAATGCATCTGGTTTTGTCCAATGTAATTGCTATGTCCATATCAAATAAAGTAAACTATACTATACTATGTCAAGGAATAAATACTTTTACATTACATTAGTTGTAGTCCAAGAAGATCCAAAGTCAAATCCAAATTTACTGTTACTAATTTATCATAATGATGATCAGCATAAAAACAAAATCTAAATTTTCCAAAGATGAGAAAACCTACAGTATGTCTGTTTTTGCCCAAGGTCAACATGATCCTAGAAAATACCTCTGTTTGTCCAGTAGGGGTGCTATTACATGAGAATCTTTCATGACAGGTAGTTGGGTCTTCATACAGATGAAGGTCTATAAGTGGACTTCAGAAAAAGAAATAAATAACACTTTGGATTAGTTTGTAAATTGGATTCTTTGTGCTTGACACTGTTCTTCATAATTTGAAGAAAATACTTACACTAGGTAGTGACAAGGTCTCACCACTCAAAATATTCAAGTATGTTATATATTAAAATCTAAAAATGACAATAATAAAAAAGTCAATATGCAAATGTCAGTACTGTACCAATTTTACATTCATTGCATTTAACATTTTGCATAATCATTTGACATAATAAGAATGATATAACATATTTTACCTGGTTTATGTTGCAGCAATGTTACAAACTGACATTGATTTTCTTAAAATTTAAAAAAACCTTCCATGACATAACGGAAAATGGGTTGTCATGTCATGTAAGATTTAGCAGGAAGTGTTGGTGATCACTTCAACTGCACCCATCAACATGATTCAGTAGCCCGCTTCTCACAGAAGAAGAGATGTGGTGTAAGAGGATTGTGCTGTGGGTCATTCTATACAGGGCAGTTTGTAAGTATCTGAATTTACTGCACATGTAAATGTTAAAAAAATCAAAAAGGTTCGATCAGGTTTTACGTTTATATAATATTGATTTGAAGATTATGGCAGCAACAGACATGTTTAAATTTCTTTGGTTCGGTAGCTCTATGGTTCAAGGAAGCAAAAGTTCTCAAAAAGAGGGGAAAATGTTTTCTCAAGCTTTTTTATGTTTTTATTCAAGGTGACATGTTCAAGATGGGGTGGGGGTGCAACGTAGTGGCCTGTGTTTCTCCCCTTTTTCAGAACATATATATTGTTCAGTCCATGGCTCCTCTTGTGTGAAATGTTGACATCTGACTTTTCTAGGTCCTGCAGAAGTTGGCCTAATAAGTCAGTATGACTCAGTGATATCAGCTAAGCTTGGACAGTCTGTAACGATGAAGTGCACCTTTACCCATGACAGTCAGCTCTACTTGTTCTGGTACAAACAGAAGCTTGGAGAGATGCCAATTGTCATGGCTGTGACAATATCATCAATTGTTCAATTCCAAAATGGTTTCAGTGCTTCAGATTACACTGTACAGATGGCTGAAGGTGTCTTTAATCTCACTATCAAGAAAGCTACTGCATCAGATGAGGCATTTTATTTCTGTGCATTTAGTAAAGCCTTTCATGCAGTGTTTGGGGATGGGACCTATGTAGCATTGACAGGTAAGTTAAACTTCATAGCCCACGACCTAATACCTTGGCCAATACTAAATTGTCTTCCATTACTTTTGAAACATTGTGAAATGTTAATTGTAATTAAATTTAATAATTTAAAAAGAAACAACACTCTGAAAAGTATGTTTAAGAGATGCAAAATAACCTGTATGATATGGTGGCCAATTGTGTAAAGCGGAGAGCAAGGTTTAAATATTAATTGTGTATTACTGTTACAATACAAAACACACAATGTGAGAAGTGTGAATGGCCTGAGTAATAGCTTACAAAAAACCCACAGACCACAGGAATCCTGAACTAGATTTATCAGCGGAGATTAAAACTTCAGCATTAGACAGAGATCAGCAAGAAACTCTGGATTGTGCAGTCCTGACTGAGAGCAGAACCAAGGATCTCAGGATGTTCTGGTTCAGACCCGCTTCAGATGGTTCCCGTCCTGTAAGGATTTACATACAGAATAACTGCAGCAGTGAGTCTGAGTCTGGTTCTCACAGTCAAAACTGCATCTACAGGCTTCCTGTAGGCCACACCTCTGACTCTAGAACTTTCTACTGTGCTGTGGTCTTATATGGGCATTTACTGACTGGAAACAGGGTAATGGTGGATAATAAACAAAGAGGTAAGTGGTTACCATCAATGTTTTAACATTTTCATGCAATTTAGTAAACTATTTATATGGTCCAGCTGTTTTCTAGTCTAGATCTCTAGACGTACTCTAGCGGTAGCAAATTTAATTTACTCAGTGAGTACGTCTAGCCATCAGCCATAGGTTGTACTCAGACATCGGTGGTGTCTGAGCTGTTTAAATCTAAACGTATTCAGACATTGTGTTTATTAGCCTATCACAACGTCCGATCCAGACAGGGAGTCATTGGGCAGGCTTAGCGTTGTTTGAATCAACTTGTTAGTTGCGCTGAGGTTTTAGCAGTCATGTCCGAGGGTCTATCACTCGTGGCCAGATTAATACATTTTGTGATAGTCTGACTTGTCAGGCTAGCTGTTTTCTGATGTACTTTTTTATATTCAATGATTTTGTACTGACAAGTGTGTGCCAAAATCTGTTTCCAGCCTCCATCTTAGACTCAATGGACCCTGTAATTGCTGGTTTGGCAGTGGCACTGGTCCTATGTATTATAGCAATCATCTTTCTGGTCTGTTTAAGTTGTAAAAGGAGATGTAAAGACAGCAAAGGTAGGATTTCAACTTCATATTGTTAGTGAAAAAAATTAAGAGAGCTGCTTTCAGAATTACAGTCTGTATCTATTCTTAATTTACCAGCACACCCTCATTTCAAGTCACACATCTCCAAGGACACAATCATTGGGTCAGGTAAAGACAAAAACAAGATTGTAAAAATGTATTTAGTCAATATATTCTATTTAGACGTATAGTTTATGTATGTTATATTAATTGAGTCAATGTATTATTTTTAAATTCTTGATTATATAGAGTAATATATTTCTTTATCTACATGTAATATAGAAATACATTTTTCTATTTAAGATTATGCAGTAGTTTTCAAACCCATCTTTACTGTTTGGTTTTGTTTTGATTTGATTTATTGTCCGAACTTTCATCTTCCTCAGGGCTACGAAACAGAGGGCCTCAACTATGCCTCCATGCATTTCAAGGAGGGAAAAGGCAAGAGTGTAAGAAAGAACAAACAGACACCTCAGGAGAGCACAAATTCTGATATTAGATCCTCTAGGTCCTAACTACTGTAATGCTACTTTTTAACACATCATTGTTTTTTCCTTTAGTGTCAGTACAGTTACATTTCTGAATCCAGTCAATTTATGAAATCAAATGGGTATAAAATTTGTATGCTTTACCACAAGCAGTATAACTTAATGCTAACTGCGCTGTAACTGTTGCTATTTTATTTTCTATATTTGCATAATATTTTTTGGTTATTTTGTATAAGAAACCCACTTTAAGAATGATCAGATTATATCTGTATTTTTCTATAAGCATTTCATATTCAAGTCTAAGGGCACTTTTATTTTGACGTTTACGTTGAGCTGCTAGGCCTGTAGCGTTGTGTCTAATGTCAGAAGCAAGCAAGCAAGCAAGCTGACCTTTCACTGTCAAGTCAAGCTACTTTGGATTGCTAAACTTATAGTAAAGTAAAAGTTATACTTCCATGCTTGAAGATAAGAAGTCTACAGATTCCCTTTCATAGTATGCAGCCAACGAGGTATTTATTTGTCTTTATTTTCGTTTCGATTTCGTTCATGAATCTTTTACAGGTGCATAGTAAGTGTGCTAACTGTTACTTCAACTGTTACTTCAATACTGTGTACGGTTCACGGTTTGTGGATGTCTATGGATGATTTTGAAGAGGAGAAGACTTCATTAAACCTGTTAAAGAAACACTTGCGTCTGAACATGCTTGGGGGAGTGCGCTAAGAGAGTATTTTTAACTGACATGGATAAACATTGCAAATACTATGAAATAAGGTGCCAGTAACTAATATCCTTACCAGGGCCACAGGGCATTCAACTGATTGAATGGTAAGAAGCCGAAGAAGAGAGAAGAGTCGTGGTAAAGCCTCATACCCCTAGCCTTAAGAGCCCTTCTAACTGCTGGGCTTGTAACCAAATGGTTAACACATTCATCTCCCATGTGGGTATGTTGTAGTTAATGTAGTGGACCCGGGGAACATAGGGGGGTGGTTACCAGTCAGGTTGTATGGTGGGCAGTACATCGATTAATCATTTCATAGCAAATCCACCTGACTATCAGATTCGTTTTTGCTGCGCTGACAGGATAGGCCCCGCCTCCAACTGGGCGTAAAACTGAGCGCATCCCATACAGATTTACAGCATTTGTTTTTATTCACAACATCAATATATTTGTCTTTTAATGTGCCACAATATAGCAAAATGACTTTTGTGGACTTCAAAAATGGTTAACAACTTCTCTTGAGTGTCTTTGTGTGTTTGTGTGTGTGTGTGTGTGTGTGTGTGTGTGTGCAGCAGTCCACCTATTCACAACATCAAAATATTTGTCTTTTAAAGTGCAAAGAGCCACATTATAACAGAATAACATTTGTGGACCTCTCTTGAGTCTTCATCTCTCTCTCTCTCTCTCTCTCTCTCTCTCTCTCTCTCTCTCTCTCTCTCTCTCTGTGTGTGTACTGTATTTGTGTGTGTGTGTGTGTGTGCGCGCGCACAGCAGTCCACCTGTATTTAAGCAAACTGTAGCAGCTCAGGAGAAAACAGCAGCACCTCTGTCACCTCTGACCTCCAAGCCCCTCCTGCCCCTGAGCCTGTCCATCTCCTGCAGGGAGTGGTCCAAATAACAATATCATTATTATCTCTTGCAATTCTTAGAGGAAAATATTTTGCTAAATGATATATACGGCAAACAATATCAAATGGATTCCAGTAACTCAACATTATATATATGTGAAATAACACTGACTAGTGGACTCACCAAAATAGTTGACTATCTGCAGTACTTCTGGTCTTTCTTGGCTGCCTCCAAGAGTTTTTTTTTGTTTCCAAGGAACTTCTTGTACGCCGGGATAAGTGAAATTGACACTTGCAGCTCAGCTTTGAGACTATCCACCTCCAGATTCCTCTCGTTTCTCCATGCAGTTGTCATCAATGAAAAGACACATTCTGTGTGTGCATTGCTGCATGGTATGGAGAAAATCACATGGTGTGGAGGCGCTGACCTTCCTAAGGTTCACAAGAGGCACATCTGCTTTGGAAAACAGTTTCAAATATCTTTCCTCTCTGTGGCAACCTTCCAATTCTGGCAAACTCAAGGAACCTTCCACCATGGCATATTCCTCATACAGTTCATACATATGAATGTCCAGATTGCAGGCCTGGACAGCATTGCTGTAGTCTTCAAATGGCACAGTGGTTGTGAGAGCAAGATTGGCCACTTTACAATGAAAGCTTGAGTCACAGAAGTCATATCTTTCACTTAAAGCAATATACCGGAGTAAGTTTAAGCATAGTCCTGCTGCACGAGCCTTCTAACAGCAATATATTTAGCATGAAATGAAAGATTTTCGAACAGCACAGACCTAACGGGAACACTTTACATTGAGTCAATGTAACCTCAGATCTTAGGCCCGAATCACACACAAACTGCACGTTCGCGGTGCGGGAGTGGGGCGGTCCGTAAGCGGTGCCTGTGGGCTTGGGCATTCACACAAGAAATGGTCTCTGCGGTGTTCTGCGCGAACCGGCTGCCGAGCTCTGCATTCAAAATCTATGGACACCGCAGAAGTCCCGCTTACCACGCTGAAAACGCTTGGAAAAATAGAACTGGTTTCTATTTCAAAAAAGCAGCACGGGAGCTGCGCGGTTCACCACTCAGAAAACGGACAGGAGTCGCACAGAACACGCGTGCAGTCTGAATGACCTAACCTGTTAACATGTATTCTAAATGAAATCGCCCCAAAACCGTGCCCACGCCGCTCATGCACAGGTTTGTGTGGGAATCGGCCGTTACTTTCGGTTTCCAACAGTCAGCTCCCATTGATTCAGTGTAAAGTGCCTGTTCGCTTCTGCTTTCGCGTTCGGTCTGTGCTGTACCAAATTATTTTGTCCCACTCGCTAACTAGCGCATTTAGCAAGCTCTTTCAACAGGGCTATGTTTGAATTCACTCCAGTACTCTCCTTTAAGTATTTATTTATTTATTTATTTATTTATTTTCATAAAAACCCAGAAATTTAGTCTCAGTTTTTTTTTTTTTTTTTTGACAGGTAAGGGGCCAGCTGCTTCAGTTTGCTGTTAACAGCAAACCCCCCAAAAAGGTGTCCCTCAGCCTTCGCTCTGGTGTGTTTTAGTTCGGTCACTGAAGTAATGTCAAAGGATTTTGCATCAAGTGCTTCAATTGTGTCAGAGAACGCCCTCAGAGCATGGTTGAGAAACAGAAAATATGTCTCTGATACCTCATTGGTGTCACTGGCAGGTTACACTTGTCCATCTCCACAAATTCACAAAATTCATTCAGCTGGGCAGTTCTTGTAGCTGAGACACTGAAGTGGCTATACATTTTCAACATTTTCCACATCAAAGTCCAGGCTGCCTGCTGCATGTCTCGCTGCATTGTGCAGAATCTTTCTGGCTCAGCTTCAACTTATGGTATACACTATTGTGTTTCCCATAGTTCACACTGGCATTGTCTGCTGCATAAGCAGACGTGTTTTTTACTTGTTTGATTTGTTATAAGCCTCTGAGCTTTTGTTGCTATCACGATAAAATTCCAAAAATGCATGTTGAATACCTTCCTCAAAATGAAAATATCGCAGGACTATTGGAAAACATTTAGTGGTACCTTTGTTTGAGGCATCACTTGTCATGGAGAAGGGCAGGTTGCTGTCTTTAATATAATCTGTGTGGATTTGTACAGAATAGGGTCCTAGAACATTCTCACATAGAGCCTTGGCTTTAGTTTTGCCACACATCACTCCCTCGGCAATGGCTGAGTCACTGAAAATTTCATGACATTTTTATGACAATGACAATCTTATGACATTGAATGTTGTGCTGTGTCTTGTGATATTCCAGAACGCAGCTTTACAGGCCGGTGCCTCTGAAAGGAGGACAAATATGGGTCAGGCTTGAATAGGGTTGGGTATCGAGAACCAATTCCAATTCAGAACCGGTTCAAAATGATCAATTCCATCTATATCGTACGTCTCCAAACGTTATCAATTCTCTTATCAATTCTTTAGTTTCACTGCCCGCACGTCGCGGTGCATTAGCGCCACGTGCTAACTGCAATTTTCATTGCAAGCTATCACATTAACTCCAGTGATTCACATAGCCTACCATATTGTGGAGACAGAGACACGTAGCTGTTCTCAAGAGTATTGATAAGGAATTGGATTGATAGGCAGAATTGATAATGGTATTGATATTGATAAAATCTTATCAATACCCATGGCATCGAAAAGCCAGACAATCCGGCTTAAAGCTGGATATGTGGCCATCCTATCTGTCAGTCAGTCATGTTCATTTGCTGCACCAGATAAGCTATAACAAAAAGTGTTGTAAGGGAAGTTATGTTACATTATTTAAGTGATATTGGCACTACTATGCTTATCAAATAATTTGGTTAAATGTTTGTCTATTTAGGTTGATATTTTATCGGTGCACTTGGCTAATGGGAATTTTCTGAAACGTGTCAGCATCATCTAACCTTTTGTCATGTACCATCACTGTAGTGCCTTGTTCGTTTAAGCACTGACAATATTTTGTGTTAAACACATAACTGAGAGAGTATATGTCTGAGGAGACAGAGCGCTCTTTTCTTCCTCCAAGTAAGAGTTCCCCTTCTGGTCAAATATGATCAGAGGGGGCACTATTGTATTTGAGAAAATATGGGCGAGTTTAAGTAAGATCTAGACATTTACTTCATGTACTTGTCATATTTTATAGGACAATATTTAACAAGTGCTGGTTTTGCTTAAAATTAGTTTTGAATTCTTTCCATGATGGGGCAGTAGCTTCAGCAGATTTTGCAACAAGACTAATCAATTCCCATTACTTATTATTCCATTTTCAACTATGTTTGGATAATATACATTTTCTCAGGTGCAGATATCGCTTGATTTTAAAATTGAGGTTATAAAATTCAAAGTGTAATTATGAATCAAAACTCGATTGTAACTACATAATGGCTTTGGACAATGGCTATGGTAAAAAAAAAAAAAAAAAAATTTAGGCCAAATCCAACAAGAATGCACTGTGCTGTAAAATTATGCTTGTTTTCACTACAAGTTAATCTTATTTGCTGCTACTGTAAGATTCTACATTTCATTGCTGTGACTATAAAAAACATAAGTTCACTATCAGTACCTATAATCATTTTTAACCATTGTTTATCTAGTTTATGTACTCTACTGTGTACTACTACCTATACACATAAATGTTTTATATACAACTACACATTATTCAGAACTTCAGACAACTTGTGATGTAAAGGGGTGGAAAAAGAGTCTGTCAGGTTGTTGAGCACTCAGCAGGAAGTAAATTAGTAATCAGTTCAACTGTAGTGTACCCATCCTCACAATGCATTTAACAGCCTGCTCGCATACAACTCAAACATGTGCTCCAAGATCATATTTTCATCCCTCATGCTATTTAAGATAATATGTAAGTACATTCAACCATTCTTTGTAAAATATTTTATACTATAAATAGGCAGCTTTTTTTTCTTTCCTTTTTAGTCATGTTACAGTCTTGAATAAGTTATTTTGCATACATTTGAAATGCTTTTTTTTTTTTTTACATTTTTTATGCCTGTTTGGTCATAAAAAACAATCTTCCTGAATAGAATTATGACAGAAATCATTTTTGTCACATATTTTTTACATTTTAGATGCTACTGGAAAACTGATGCTCCATCAGCCTGACTCGGTGATCACAGCTCAACTTGGGGATTCTGTGATTCTGAGGTGCAACTTCAGTTCTAATGTTCATTACATGTTCTGGTACAAGCAGAACATAGGAGAGAGACCACAAGTGATGGTTCTAGCGCATGTGCTATCGGCCGTTGAGTTCAAAAATGGGTTTAGTGAACAGGATTACAGCATACAGAAAAAGGATGGAATTTTCCACATGACTGTAAAGAATGTTACTGCCTCAGATGAGGGATTCTACTTCTGTGCAACGAGTGAGTTATTTAACACCGTATTTGGAAATGGGACCTTTCTGGTATTGAGAGGTAAGCTACACATGTTTCTGTACAGCATTGCTAAATGCTATAGCTTCATTTTCTCTCCATGATTTTTTACCAGTGTTACAGTTCAACAAAACAAAATCATAGTAAGCCTTATAAAGGCCTATTTAGGTGTTTGTTTCAAACAAACTGAATTACATGTATCACAAAGCGAACAAAATGTGTTCATCTGTGTGGACAGAAGACTTAAACGTTCTTGCAGTTATGTTAGAGACATACAAAACAGCTTTTTGTCATATACAAATGCCTGCAGATCACCGACATCATAGACTGGACCTAACAGCAGTGATCCAAACTCAAGAACAAGACAGCCATCCCTCCAGTGACCCAGAGACCCTGGAGTGTACAGTTTTCAGTGAGACCAAAAGTGAAGAACTCAGCATGTTCTGGTTCAGACCCTCACCAGGAGGCTCTCATCCAGTGAACATTTACATACAGAAGAACTGCAGCAATTCTCAGAGCTGTGTCTACAAACTGCCTTTGGAACAAACATCAGATTCTGGAACCTTCTATTGCGCTATAGCCTCTTATGGTCAGTTACTGTTTGGAAATGGATTGAAAATGGATGAAAAACGAACAGGTTTGTATTTAGCCTTTATGATTGCTAAATATGACTTTTAAATATATGACTAGGGACAATGAATTAAAATTAGGAATAGTAGCTTATTTTGGCTTATTTACAGCAAATATACTATGTTCATTGTAGATTCAGCTTTGCGCCATGGGGATACTCTGCTTACACTACTGCTTTACTATTTGCATGATTAAGTTAAATTTTAGATTCAAACCTTTTAGAGTCATTGGACCCCGTAATCGTCTCTTTGGTGGCCGCATTGGCTTTGTCTATTGCTGCAATAATGTTCCTGGCCTATTTGAATTATAAGAGGACTACATGCAAAAATTGCAAAGGTAACAGACTGCACATGAATAATTATGGCTGTGTGGCTTTTTTAATTATTTATTTATTTATTTATTTATTTTGCATTTGTTCATTACCAGGCCATGCACCATTGAGAACACGGTCAGAGGGTCAGGTAAAAAAAAAAAAAAAAATAAATAAAAAAAAAATTGTAAATTATTTTGTCTCTTGAAATATTATTCTAGCCTGACATAGCCCGACCATAATACTGCTGTTCATCCGTACTCATAGTCTGGAGGTTCTTTAACCTGGCGCAATTATTCTGCGTGGGGAAGGGCATTCAGTCCTGGTTTGAAACGATTGGACAGCTCGTCTAATCAGCTTTGTTTGGCCGGTAGACTCTCTACCGATGTAAACAGAAGCCCCAGAAGACCGTTCCCAGACCATAGATACAGATGAACATTTGTAATATGGGCGGGCTATGTCAGGCTAATATTATTCTTGATTTATACTAAATATGCACATACCGTACTTTCCATAGACATGCATATGTACAGACAATTACTTAAATGTGTAATATGATTTTTTTCCAGGGCTGTGAGACAGAGACGCTCAACTACGCAGCTCTGAAATTCTCTGGGAGGAGAAGTAAAACTGGTAGAAAGAAAAGACAACCACCACAGGAAAGCACATATTCTGATATTAGATTACAGAGATCGTAAATTTGTCACTTTTCAGAGATTATTTTCATGACTGTAGATAAAGATTCAAATGCTGATAATGTACTATATAAATAAATAAAAATGGCACTATCTTTGAATTGTTATTGTAAAATGGGTGCTCATCAGTGGACAGGCTATCTGAGGACATTAAGCACACTGTCAAGTCAAGTCAAGTCACATTTATTTATAAAGCACATTTCATACAACATAGTTGATCCAAAGTGCATTCAAAGATAACAACAATAAACAAATACTAATGAAATGATGATGATGATAATAATAGTAACAATAGTAATAATAATAATAAGATGCAAATAATAAATGAAAACAAAAACAAAAACAAAAGTAATAAAAATAGAGAAATAACAGATTTAGGGAGTATTAAAAGCTAGTGAAAAAAGATGTGACTTTAACTTAGATTTAAAGAGATCAATGGTGTGGATGGACCTAATATGCAAGGGGAGGCTATTCCAGAGGTGGGGAGCAGATACAGAAAAGGCTCTGTCACCTCTAGTTCTGAGGCGAGAGGGCGGAACAGAAAGAAGATGTTTAGTAGAGGATCTGAGTGGCCTAGATGTACAGTAGGGGCTTAGTAGATTGGAGATGTATTGTGGTGTTAAGCCATGTAAGGCTTTAAAAACAAATAATAAAATCTTAAATTTGATTCTATACTGAACTGGCAGCCAGTGCAACTCACACAGCACAGGGGTGATGTGATCACGCTTCTTTGTTCCAGTGAGTAATCTAGCTGCTGATTAAACATTTTCTAGTGTTGTGCTTGGTTAGATATTAGATAGTTTATGCCCGTTTACTGTGTATATCTATGACAAAATCAGATATGATGCCACAAAAGTGCTTAAGTTTGGGCATGGATTATTTTATTTGTCAGTGAAGAGGACATACATGGTTTTTTTGTTTTTTTTTAACTGCTTGGGATATCCACATACCATTACAGTACTTTTTGGGATTTTTGCCTTTCTTTGGAAAAAGTGGGATAATCAAGAGGGACAGATAGGGTCGGAATGGGATAAGGTTTGGCTTCAAATCTAGATACACGTGGGAACTTCAATCTTGTGGATGCAGAGGCCCTTTGTGACACAATGGCCCCTGAAGGCTGTCTTTTTAACAGTCTAAAGGTAGCTCCAGACCAAAGATCCGCTACGAGACGTGCAGCGATGTTGTGAAAACCTGGACCAACTCCGAAACTGCGATTTGACATGTTAAATCTTTTGTGACTGCTTGCAACTGCTTGCAACAACCTGCAACGGTTGATTCACACCGCTGCAACTCCTCTCTAAAACCGTTTAGTCTCGTTGCAGATCTTCAGTCTGAATTGGCCTTAAAGTGCAACTTCTGTCATTTTCAAAAAGCGCTCTATTGCTCATGCTACTTGAGATTAGCCAATACTGAAGACACAAGACATTTTGGTCCAACCATATAGGTTTCTTTGAACAGAGAATAATCACTTACAACTAGCCCAATGAAAACTGTGTTTTCAGCATCGAAACATGCTCCAAATATCACTCCAAAAGCTATGTAACATCATCAGACTCATTACAACACACCACTGTAGTGTTTATGACTACAAATGTCTGACAAAGTGGTTAAAATAGTGTTTTTATGTAATGTTTACAAAACCGTTTTGTAAACAAACAATATTTGGCTTGCATAAACACACACCTTTAACACTTTTTCAGCCTTTTGTAGTCATACACAATACAGTTCTGTGTTGTTAGGTGTCTGTTAAAACTTTATAGTTTTTGTGGTGACATTTGGAGTATGTTAAGATGTTAAAAATACAGTTCAAAATTCTGCCCCATTGGGCTACTTGTGGAAACCTATATGGTTGGACCAAAATGTCTTGCATCTTCAGTATTGGCTTATCTCAAGTACCTCGAGCAATAGAGCTCTTGGTGAAAATGATTGAAGTTGCCCTTAAGGCCCGATTTACACACAAACTGCGCGTTTGCAGTGCAGGAGCAGGGCTGTCCATGAGCGGTGCGCCGGTGCCTGTGGGCTTGTGCATTCACACCAGAAATTGTCTCTGAGGTGTTCTGCGTGAACCGGCTGCCCGAGCTCTGCATTTGAAATCTATGGACATCACGCAGGCCCCACTTACTGCACTGAAAACACCTGGAAAAATAGAACTCCTTTCTATTTCAAAAAAGAAGTGCAGGGGCTGCTCAGAAACTGGACAGGAGCCATGCAGAACACCCGTGCTGTGTGAAGGACCTAACCTGTTAACATGCATTCTAAACGAAAACGGACCAAAACCACACCCGTGCCGCTTACACCCCACTCACGCTCAGCTTTTGGTCTGAATCGGCTGTAACTTGTCTGCGGTGAAATATTAAGAAAGTGGCACAGGCGACTGGAAACTGATTATGTAGAGAGCATGTGTCACATAACAATATGGTTTGAACAATATTTATCACAAAAGATCCAATAACATTCTGCATTCATGGGCTCGAGCGTCATACCATTACTCCGGGGACCCAGGTTCGAGTCCGACCCGAGGTCATTTCCTGATCCCACCCCATCTCTCTCTCCCACTTCTTTCCTGTCCAACTCTACTGTCTTATCTGATTAAAGGCAAAAAGCCCCAAAAATATCTTTAAAAAAAAGCCTTGAGCCAAATCAGCTGCCTAGAAACTCTCAAGATATTGTAACATAAAATACAAACTTCTAACTTTAGAAATGATTGCTATGACTTACAAGCAGTACTTACAAGCACTACTTAGTGACTGACATGTTTGTCCTTTAAGTCATTGGCTGTTAACAATAGATGAACAGGAAGTGTAGCTGGCCTCTTAGTCTGCTGTGAAACCACTTCAAAACAAAACGATTAGCAACATTTTAGAGGACCTCACAATGTGATGAGACAGTGTGCATACACTGCAAAAACAAGATACTTACATTTAGACATACTTATGCTGGATGCTCGTATTCTGTTTTTACCGCAAGTAAGTATGTAATTGTTTATTGTTCATTAATAACTTAACACTTTTGAATGTTCACTTTTGATTAAACAATTAAATGTTGGCTTTATAAAGCAGGCACATACTGATGTGATACTTCAATTGCGCTATGAAATGAACACATACTCACATACTCATACCACAATATCTTAAACAAATAATTCAGTGTGTAATGATGATTAACAAAAGATGCACTTGTACAAACAATGACTTCAAGTAGATTTTTCTGCATGATCGTCACAGTTAAACAACTGAATCACTGATAATTGAGCTATGGCATTAGCACTGTGCAGAATGCTGAAGAGCATCAGACTGGGTGTAAGTCAGAGGTAACATTCATATAATCTAAGTGGGTGTCATAAATGGCACAGACACATATGCTAAACGTAAAAATTTCTTTGTTTTCTGAACTCTAAAAATATTTCATTTCAATTTCAGATTAAGGCCTGAGAGAAGTGACATTGATTAATTATTTGCAGTGCGTTCCTGAACTGGGCTTTACTGGACTCCCCACCGTACGAGATGTTTTGGATTTCCATATTTGCGCTTCTAAAAATTTGTAAGTTTATTCAAAATATTTTTTTTTATCATATCATATCAAGTGCATAGGATATTGAATATTTTACATTCACCACTGCAGAAAATGCCACTGTCCTCATTCCACCATGTGCATTATCATTACCAATTATAAAACCAAGTACCTTTCTAGGCACAACGGATGAAATTGTCCAGTTAAGTAGAGTTAAAGAAGCTGATCCTGGAAACACAGTGACTTTGGCATGCTTTTACCCCACAAAATACAAGGATGAAACAAAGAACTGGTACAAGCAAATACTGGGATTAAAACCTCACACAATTGTATTGTAAT